>JAANDH010000666.1:0-101820 GCA_011799765.1 Nymphaea thermarum | reverse complement strand
CATATTTTTGAAAAAGGGAGAATACTTGAAGTAAATTCTAGGAATGGTCCCAAAAGGGTACAAAGGTCATGTTCCTTTATCGTGTAATTGTTGTAGTGTGGTAACCCGTTCAATGACAGGCTCCCTTAAACCCAAATCATTCTTGACCAGTCTCTCTAACTATGTCAACCAAGGTCAAGAACCTCAATCCTACAAGGAAGCATACAAGAGATTAATGCTCTCCACTGAAATCAGACATGGTGGCTAGCCTCAAGGAAATCTGAATATAATGTTGTTGACACTAAGTGGATGTAAAAGGTGGAAAGGTGTGCTGATGGGACAGTCGCTCGCTACAAAGCATGAGTAGTAGCCTGTGGGTTTTTGCTAGAAGATGGAATGGATTATAGAAACCTTTTGTCCCACCATTAAACCAATCACTATATTTTTCCTTTCTGTAATTGCTTCAGTTATATGTAACAATTTGTTTGACATTTTTTGCCTCAATTTCTTCTATAGCTGAAGATGAAAAGTCAACTATAAATTTTTGCAATTTTAGGACTTTTTCAACATGATTTGCGTTCCACAATATGGTGCCATATGGAGAGCTCACCACAAGTTTACATAAGATCTGCTCTTAATCATATCTTTCAAAATATCAAACATAATTGTGCATCCACATTGTGTCCATGTTTTCTTTTTTTGCTTCATCTAGTAGTTTTTCCCTGTTGTTCCATTGCTTGGGAGAACATATTTTGGGCCTGTTTGTAGTATCAATAACAAAATTCTTAAAATCCACTAATTGAATCAAGTGGAAAGGTAAGTTGCTCATTACAATAGCTTTAAAGATAAGCTTATCAACAAAATCTTTTTTGACTTTTTTTTATCATGCTTGCAATTGTTTGTTTTTGTCCTTATCATGTTCTTTCTTCATATGAAGTTCCACAGAAAAAATTGCTAAAAAAACATGATGGACCTACAGTTAAATCTGATCCACTTCCATTTTTTATTTTTCCTTTCTTCAAGGGTTTTTCCTCAATAACTTTATAAGATTTTATTGTCATTTGGTTGATATTTTCAGGCACATTACGACATGCAACAACATCGTTTCCATGAATTCTAGCCAAACAATACTTGAGTAACTTCTCCTACATTTGCAAAACAACTTCCCTTGATCACTTTAAATTGCATGTTACTAAAATGGATCCTTTGATCTAGGCACTTTGTCCTCCCT
Source organism: Nymphaea thermarum (assembly GCA_011799765.1). Taxonomy (NCBI): domain Eukaryota; kingdom Viridiplantae; phylum Streptophyta; class Magnoliopsida; order Nymphaeales; family Nymphaeaceae; genus Nymphaea; species Nymphaea thermarum. Next base: position 100,610 of record JAANDH010000666.1, on the reverse strand, counting down.
CTAAATGTCTAGCTATCAAGTATCATGTACCTGAACCATATTAAAATCTAAATCTCATTTCATCATAAAAAACTCACACATAAATGATACAAGTAAAATAGAGATAACTATAAACACACATTAGCTGAATAGCTATGCACAAAGCCACAAAATATTGATTCTACATATGTGTTAAGTACTTAGTTATCAGCGAATCAGATCATCGAAAGAATCAGAAATAAATAGATGTAGGTACTTAATTATTAAGTATTAACTATTAAGTATTAAAAAACTAATTAATAAACTGAAAAAAACCAATATACAGACGTTTGTATATATATATGCACAAAATATTAACCCCTTATGTAGAATTGAACTAAAAAGTCAAGATTAGATAGAAATAAAGTAAAAGATAAGAAATAAACAAAACCTATTAGTAGTAAATAACTACTAACAAATCAATTGATAAACCAAAATAAACCAAAGTAAAACACGTCTACATAAAAAACTAAAGGCACAAACAGAGTAGGACTGAAAAATTCAATGCAAGCCCTAACTGAGCAATATGTTGAATGTGGTCAGACCGTCGGAAATCTGTTATAAATGCCGCTCATCAGAAGTCAACTGCTATGTTGCTGCTCACCAGAAGTCGCCTAAGGGAGAGCCGTCAGTGTGCTTCATATGTAATGATGTTGAAGAAGGTTCTGTCGAGGAGTTTGGAGGTCAGAAAACTCGTTGGAAGTCAGAAATTTGGTCAGTTTTGAATTCCCTCAATTCCAAAAATTGTAAACCTTATGAAATTTTGTCGATTCATTTTCTTCTGTTGTCAAATAAGTGTTATAACTTTTAAGTTTATGTTTTACTAATTTTTTTCCCGATCTACCATTTAAAAACACATCTTTTCACATTTTTTTGGCATTTCATTTTTGTGCATTTTTTCTTGTTTTTTTTAAATAACACATTTTTTGTGACTATGATGGAGACTTTCTCCTCCTCATCTTATGCACATCTCAGTTTCAAAAGTACATCTGCTTGAAATGAGTGTCCTAGTACCCTCCATGTCTTTCTTCTTAGTACAACTTAATTGGAGTTCCTCCTCTACCTCAATCCTTACAAATAATGGTGATTACCCACTACCAAGAATTTAGGGTTTTGAACAAACGTCCACTATTTCTAAAGGGTTTCAATGGCAACACCATCATCTACCCATGGACTTTTTCCTTGCCCATATAGTCAAGCTATATTTGTAAATTGAAATGGGGAGGCCATTATATGGAACATTTCATGGTGGATGGAGATGGTAGATCCCTCTTCAGTCTTCTCCATCTCCACCATTTGTTTCTAGGATGTTCCTTAAATCCACTCCTTTCATTGTCCCCCCAACTTTTCTCACATGTGGGAGCTTCTTTCTTTGTTTGCTAGATTCTAAAAATTATTATTGTTGCATCCATAAAATTAAGATTTTTACCCCCTCCTCAACCATAGTCACACTCCATCTCAGGACAAAGGTCATGTGACTCTCGGAAAAAATCGTTCAACTTGATCGTTGTTGTTGGAACTTCCTTAATTGCTTTTGATGGTGACATTGAAAAGATATTTTATGATACAAGCTTGTCAAAAGGAGTCCTCTCAAAATTTTTTTTTTTATCAAATGAAACAAAATTACAAAAAAAGAAGAAGTGACTATACAAAAGAATGGAGAATGAGATCATTAACAAAGTTCACCCTAAAACTAAGCTTTGAAAGGTTAATACCACTCCCTTGTGGAATTAAAGTGAATCGACTTAGGAAAAACCTTAAGTACAACTTTATCAAGATTATAACCCTGTACCAGTCTCATTCTGTTCATACAAAAACTAGACAACCTAAGCCAACATAATTGAAGCAATGAAAACACAGTTAATTGCTTTCATCCAATTAGAAGGGTCTATTGTCAAATATGATCTTATAAGAGAAAGAAAACCAAATGAAGCTATAGGTTAATTAATCATCAAGATCATTGTGCCATTTCATAGCTGTCTAGGTTAGCTTCACAAAAAAGATCTTCTTCGCTTTAGGCCTGGTTAACAACAAGTCATTCAAAATTAATATCACTGCACTAGATAATAGATAGATGGCAAAGTAAGTTAGAAAAGGAAGGCCAAAGATTTGGCCCCGCACTACTACACATTCACAGGTCAATCTCTTCCTTATATTGGTCACCCCAACTATGGATAGAAAATGACGTCTTTTAAGTCCTCCCAAAAGGAAACGTATAGATCAACAGTATAGCTTGTGTGTTTATCATGGAGGATAGCATTTCTATGGCACCAAAGATACCAAACGCCTATTAGAAACACTACCATCCAACACTTATTGATCCATCTTATTCTACCAACACATATCCTTAATAGGCCAATTTAAGGTGGACCTTACAGTTAGAACTGCAACTAACTTGAAACCATAAAATATTAACAAATTCCAACTACACTTCACACACTGTACACCAGTTAGGAAGAGAAACACCCCAACTATGGAGTCCTTCTAAAGTAATTAATTTATTCTTGATGGCCACCAATAATGTCCAACAAGCTCTTGAGAAGCCAAAAATCTTCCAAACTTATAAAGCGTCAACATCTCAATGGTTATCAACCTTATTTTATCATAATCTTCATTATCTTCATGGTAGAGACTCGAGCAATATTCCAAATGAGCAAATCACTATCGTCATTTAATTGGACACTTTTTTAAAAATACAAAATCCAAGGAGAAGACACCCTATTCAAATGAAACTTTTATGAACATTGAGAACTTGACCAATAGAATAGTCGAAAAGTTTGTAACAAACATTAATATCTCCATCCTCAACAAGGTGTGCAAGGATCCCCAAATTCTGATGTTTTAGACCAGAACTATATAGTTTGTCCATTACCAATAAACCAATGAACTAAATGACTGACTTTGTCCTCCCCCCATAACAAACCTTTCTAAGCCCAAGACATACTAACCTTACATTTGGTGAACCACAGGCTTCTCCTCAACATATTTTATTTCTTTATGAATTTTACCTAAACACTGTGACAAGTGATGATAGCAAGGAACATCATATGGGCCCTCTTAAGAGTAGCAAGATCAAGCAGTCCCAATCCACACTCTTCAATTCGTTGACACGTTGCTAACCAGATCATAAGATGACACTTTGTGACATTGTCTTCATCTGCCCAAATAAAGGAACAACATGCGTTCAAATGATAGGTGGAATAATTGTGAAAGCCATTATCCAATTGTTAATGGATTTATTAACAACTAACCTTATTAAACAGATTATGCTTGAATAAGAAAACAAGCAACATTTCTGGCTTGATGGTTTCTTGTCTACCTTTCTTTCAAGCTCTGCATGATTGTCACTTCTTAAATTACACAAAAAGAGAGGCAGACCCAAATAAGTTATTGGGAGGTTAGCCTTCGTCCAACCAAGTAATCAACAAATCTGTTAGAAGTAAGCCAATCAACATAAAAAGATAACAGCTGACTTCAAAAGATTAGTAAATAGCATTGCTTAATTTGTGTCCAGACTCTTGTAGGGTCGGCTTAATATTTATTATAGAAGTTTCTTCAGTTTTGTATACAAGAACCATATCATCAACATAAAGAGGCACTGGATTGAAAAGATTTGTACCAACAAAACTTGGAAATTGATTCCTTGCACACCTTTCTCCTCTAAGTTTTCTACAAAGTGTCTCAATGACCAAAAATAAAAAACACAGGAGAGATGAGATTACCTTGTTTCAGTAACCTCTTTTACTCTCAGAGAAAACCCCTGCCTACCATTAAGTACCACAACAAAGGAAGGAGAAGTCATACAAGTAATGTTTTGGGCACGCACACATCACAAAAGCCCAACAGATGTGATGCGTAATTTAGAAAAGGCCACCTCATGCTATCATAAGCTTTCGAAATATCAATTTTTTAAGAGAAGAGACTGACCTTTATAATTACGCATATTATTGAGAAATTCATGAACCAGTAGAATTTGAACTTGAATAAAGCAACCACAAATAAATATGCCTTGATCCATTTTCACAATTCTAGCAACCATATTTCTCATTCTTTCTATTATAATTTTGGTAATTTTTTTGTAAACATAGTTGCAAAGAAAAATGAGGTGAAAATCTTTGATACTTGATGCCTCTTGAAATTTAGACAAGCACGGTAAGATTACAGTTAACTTTCTTTTAACTATCTTACCAGTTTTGAAAAAGCCTTTCACCAGAAGTGAAGCATTAGAGCCAACAGTTTAATACTTTTGAAAGAAGTTCCCAAAGAACCCATCCTAGCCAGGCATCTTCCCTTTTTCACACTATATACTGCATATAGGATCTTTTGATCAGTAACTGGTCTCATTAAGGCTTATTATCAGCATCACTTATGAGAGGACCTGTTATGAAATTGGGCTTCTCCATTTGCCCTACATAGTCATATACATAGTCATATGAGAAAAGATAAAAAAAGTAGTCCTTATTACAAACATCATGAATTGACTCCAACCCTATGTCACCGCGGTACGCGGTTTTGCCCCGCGTACCGGTACCGGTATGCCGGTATGGCAATACCGGTACGGTGGTACCATCGGCAGATCCAAAATCTCAAAATCCAAAACCAGATCCAAAATCTGTTAAAATGATGCATTTGGATCCGCTTTCAGGTCAGAACCGGATCCAAAATCTGGTAAAACAACACCGTTTCTCACCCGTCGAGGCTTGTGTGTTACATGAATAGTAGGTAGTTTATTATATTTTCTGTTTCCTTTTCCAAAAAGTTAGATACAGGACTAAAAAAATGGCAATGCCTTTCCCATTAAAGGATTTCAAAGAGGTTTAGCATAAAGGCAATGTCTTCTCTTTTTTAAAACGAATGAACTCCTCCTCATTACATAAAAGCTCCGCCACTATTTTATGACAATAAGCCGTTAAACGTAATCGGTTTAGCGTGGTTTTGGCCTTAAGAAAACCTGATTGTTAAGACGCGCCAATGTGCAAGTATAATTTTAATTAAAAAATTAATATTATCACAAAAAAAAAACACCGTACCCGTACCATCATTTTTAAAAATGCCGTACCCGTACCCATTTTCCCGTACCCGTACCAGCACCCGTACCCGTACCGCGGTGACATAGCTCCAACCCCTCTACAACTATCCTATTAACTTCCATTATATTGATCTTTCTCTTAAACTGATCATTCTTCACATATGATTGAAAGATAAAGGTATTACGGTCCCCATTTGAAAGCCAATTAATCCTGGATTCTTGTTTCCATAAGAGCTCCTCCTCCTTAAACATTAAATCTAAATCCTTCAAAGTTGGCATTCAGCTTTATCATCTCATCAAGTAGCTAGTCCAGACATTCTATGAATAGTTTCCAATTGTTGCACAATAGAGTGAATTCTTGTGTTCATCTTACGAAAATGTTTAGAATTGCAAAAATCAAGTTGTCTTCTAATGAACTCAATCTTCCTAATTAATCTCGTCATAGAGCAACCAGTAACAGCAACCCCTCAGCTATATCTCACAATCTGTTCACATGGGTCCAAGAATAAAACTTAAAAAAGTGTGTTGCCAAAAGTAGTTTGTGAGCCACTAGCAATAGTGAGAACAAACACATTATGGTTCCATGTAAATCTCGAAAGAACCTTCAGCTGAAAAGAGAAATGTTGTAGCTGCCACCAAACCATGTTCACCATAACCCAATCAATCCAGCATAAAACCTTAGATTCACCGCAAGACCAAGCCAATTCACATGCTAGATTATTCAATACTTCAATATTGCACATATAGATAAACACATTAAAATCACAGCAAGAAGCGACATTAAGGGCCTGTTTGGCAAATGAAATAGTTTGTAACTCTTTAATGAATTTACACCAAAAGTTGGGGCAAATTTATAAAACACTTCTTAAGACGTTCCCTGAATCTACCCCAATCCGTGGGCTCTTCAAATGGAACGTTACATATTCTTCCTTTTGCCAAACAGCCCCTAAGAAGCTATCTGGAAATAGTAACAATATGTTATTGTCTTATACATTTAACCAAAAATTGGTTAGATTCATTGGATATTTTAAAAAGTGTTCCATGAATTTGTCTCATTCTTTTGGGGCAGATGCATGGAACAGAAATAGTATGTTCCCAAATAGTAAGATGTCTCCTTTGTCTTGTCCGTAGGGGCCTCTTATGCTATTAAAGTCACCAAGAATGTCACAAGGAGAGAAGACAGTGGCCATGTAATTCATAAAAGGAGCTTCGCTTAGCAAGGATATTGGCATGGAGTTGTATTCCAATAACAATGAAACAGAAGCCGATTTGTCTTACCATACAATCAGCAATGGTCCAGAAGTTCACACCGAACAATTCTTATGGTCAAAACGTTTGGATTCCAGCACATAAGCATCCTTTCCACAGACAAATCGGTAGATAAAGTGGAACAAAAAGTCCAATTGTTGTACTTGCACCAAAGATAAGGTGTAGAGAGCTAAGCATAGTATCAAAAGAAATGTAATGTCAAGCGACGAGGAACAAAGCAAGCATGCCTTTTATGCCCAATACTTGGTTAAAGGACAATCCAGATCTGAACGAGATGGAAGCGGCAATAGAATACTTTATACACGACAACACAAATTCTGTTCAATATTATGTCCAACTTGCATAAGAAGTGATGCCCACGGGAGTCGAACCATGGTTCACATGACTTCCATCCAAATTCTATATTTATCGTGCCTTCAACTGAGCAAAAACCGACGCTCTTGAGGGTCGAACTGCCTTTATTGGAATTTGAACTGTGAGATTCGGATTCTGTCATTGTTTTCAACCTTTCTTTTTGCAAACGCTAGATGCGGCTCATTTACGCATCGATGGCTATAAAAAGATTGTGCGGCCTACAAAGAATATATATACATTTTTCTTTCGCATGGTGGAACAGCATTATACGGACCCATGACTGTAATGGGTCCCTCTGGTCTGACCTGATCTGCTTTTTTTTTTTTTCTAATTATTCTTTGGCCAGCTCTGGATCTTATACACATGGCTGAGATCACATTTTGTCGTGTTCAACTTTACGGACAATTCCAGGTCTGATCGAAAGGATAAACCAAATATTGATAGGAGACCAAAAGAATCAAAGGTCCTGATCCTGATATTCCAGAAAAGAACTTGTAGAAGAAAAATGGGGCACAGCGAATAAAGAGACTAGGAATATTTACAAGAACATAAAAGGACAACGCCACTAGCTTGAATTAATTTCTTCGATTTGTTTTCAAAGTTCCAACGTGCTCACTTAGAGGTTATTTGAAAGCAAGGATACTTCATAACTGTTTTATGAACCAATCTCAAAGATTAAGGTAGATTCATGAAACACTAGAACTATTGTTCTACGAACATGCCTCAATCTTTGAAGCAGATTCAAGAGACACCCATAGATTGTCTCTTCTACCAAATGACCTCTTAGGAACCAACCTTCCATTGCTAGAATTGGTGCATGTCACCATGGGCGGATGGAAGGGGGGCCCGCCTAGGCCATGGCCCCACCCCAGCCAATGATTTTTTTTTACATTAAAAAATAATATTTTTTGATTGTGTAATGTATTTTTTATATTAGAATTCAGTTTGACCCTACCCGGATCTAGAGGTCGGACTGTCAGCCCGCCCCTGAAGAAAATCCTGGCTCCGCCTTTGCATGTCACCCAACGTATTCTATGCATATTTTGCCACACAAAAACCTACAATGAAGCAACACCAACTTATATCGGCCCCTAATTTTTTAAGATAATCAAGATAATCTTTTTCTTTTTAAAGAAACTTAAAAAGATGTTGTAACTCTTTGTCTATTTACAAACAAAGAAAAGAAGATTCAAGAGAAAAAATGAATGAGTGATAATATATATATATATATATATATATATATATATATATATATATATATATATATATATATATATATATATATATATATATATATATATATATATATATATATATATATATATATATAGTGATTGGTAGCTACTAGACCGCGTAAGGGATAAAAACCAGACCTCCTAAATTCATGTTAAAAAAGATTTTGAACAAAATGTGAACCTTTTAATGTGTTTGAAAACACTAATTTAGTATTAATCATGCTACAGTTCAAGTTATTTTGGTAAAAATAATTGATTTTTGCATTACCAAAATTTTGATGGTACAAGAACCGTTCACGTACCATTAAAAAACATTATTTGAGTAAGAAAACGATTAACTTAATATATGTTTTTCATTAAATCACTCTTACGATCATATCTATTAGATTGCAAAAAAAAAATATTTTAATAATTAATTTTAATAAGTCTGGTTTTTGTCTCTTACCCAAATGGCTTTTACCAATTTTCATATATATATATATATATATATATATATATATATATATATATATATATATATATATATATATATATATATATATATATATAGACCACGAGACCACTTAAATTTGCTTTGAAAATTATTTTACATAGATTTGAACATCATACAGACACTAGTTTAATTTAAATCATATTTTAGTTTTTTTTTTCTCAAAACTTGATTTCAATTTCTACAACCCCAATTTTGATGTTATAAAAGCCATTTATTTTCTATTATTAGAAAATATTGTTAAAGTAAAGAATGACTAACCTAATACATGTTGCTTAACAAACATTTTTTAGATCAAAAAAATACTTTAATAATTATTTGTAGTAGGTCCCGTTTTTATTCCTTGCTTAATGCATTTACCAATCTCTCTCATATATATATATATATATATATATATATATATATATCTATATATATATATATATGTATATATATATATATATATATATATATATATATATATATATATACATATATGAGAAATTGGTAAAAACCACACTTAGTAACAGGTAGGTTCCTAGCCCATAGGAATCATTTGGGCTATCAATTTCAAGGAAGGTCATTCATTTCTTTCTTTCTCTCTCTTTATCTCATCTTAAGCTTAGGTTCTTGAAAAAAACAGTTTCATTTCTATATTTACAACTTAATCTTTATCATTGAACCTCCTTTGAATTGATGGCATGTATGTTTCCAATCAAAGTTTAGTGCACAAAGGTCTAATAACTACTTGTACTTCAGCGGCTTGGCCAGTTACCCAAATTCCCGATTGTTCCATTTCTTGTACATTTGTCAAATATGACCATTTTCTTAACAAGTTGCAGCCCAGCCCAGTTGATTGGCCTATTGCTGCAGAGGCAAAGGTTAAAGGTCCTGGAGCGATCTGATCATTGCCATTTAGAGAATTGATTTTAAGCCCATTCAGGACGAAGAAGAGACTATGGAACAAGTTCAAGGTGCACCTATTGGAACCAAAGCAAGTAATGTTTTTGTATAACTGCAGTTGCCCTGCAGGAGGAAGGCCTCCCTACCCTTTATGAAAAGCAGATATATGCATCACAGCATACATGGGAAAACGAAAAAGGAGCTGACAAGATAACAGTGATGCATCAAAAACACATCGAAGTCCCTTAGCAGGCATTTGAGCGGCACCCTTATTTTAAGTTTTGTGAGGACTTGAAAACCTGGTCTGTGTATTTGGGCAGAACACCCCAAACCCAGTTCTTTGTGAATAACATGGGTGTGATCAGGTTTTTCACTTCCTTTTGAAAAATCAGGTTTTGTCACGATTGAGTTTTGCCGCAAACTCGTTTCTATTGTCACCCAAACACTCAAAAAATGTCCAAAACTATTGTTTGTAAGCAAAACCAGGTTTTGCCGTCTGTTATCCAAATGTCCCCTTGCAAGTTATGAGCCATAAGAAGGGCCATATCAAGAGCAGGATTGCTGCTTAAAGTCTAAATTCTCTGCATGGCAGAAGCTAAGGCTTCAAGTTTGATTTGTGCGCTGCTGCCTTCCTTCAATGGCAGTTGAAGCCACCTTAACCACACTTTGATGTTAGAGGTGGCTGAAGCAGTAATACAACAACCAATGTTATTAGAGGTTTTGATGCAAAGTGGGTGTTGCGCCTATCATGAAGTGAGGCATAAGCCTTAAAGCATAAGCTTTGTGATCAAATTAGTGAAATATGTAATATCAATAAAAATAATTAAAAATTTGAAAAAAATAAAAATAACAACTATATAAATAAACCAAAACATAATAACGCAGTTAACTACAAAATAAGTGCTTTTGTCTCCATTTTGGCTGTTATCAACAGGTCATGTACAGTGCTGCATCTTTGCAAAGATGAGGAAAATGAGAAGTGGTTCGTGAATAGTCTCGACAGCGAGACAAATAATTTCCCTCCTTGAGCGGGATGTGGTGAAGCGTTAACAGTTCATATAAATGGGTAGGAGAACTCACAACACACAGGGAACCGACTCACCAACGGGTTTTGCTCCAAAGACATATAAAGCAAAATCCCAAAAAACAGTCATCTTGATTATTATATATATATAGTAAAAGAGAGAGAGAGAGACAAAGAGAGAGGGAGAGAGGAACATAAAGTATTACCTGACAGATACATCTAGACAGAGAGACAGAGAGGAAAATCAAGGTCAAAATACTTCATTGAATGAAATCCAATTACTTCACCCTACCGCCTGAGACATTTTGGATCTTCTTCGCCTCGAGGCGTTAGCATCGAGCCGTGTACGCTAGTACTAATATTAGAAATAACATCCTTCATGACAAAATTAAATTATCTTCAAATTCTCAGTCCTAAGAATCAGAAAATTACAAATCCGTGGATTTCTGATCCTCAAAAGGGCTGGCAGGAGACTTCCTGTGGTTTTCGACCAGCCGATGAAACAGATAGGCAAGAAAAAGTTGGCCTAGACTTTGGACTGAAAAAAGCCTCGGCCGGTGAAAGGAGAGAGAGAGAGAGGCTGGCCGAGGGAAAACCTCCATTTGGCGAGCGAGCGAGAGAGAGAAAAGAAGAGGCTGGGGCCAAGGGCTTTGACCAGTGAAACCCTCGGCTGGTGAAGAGAGACAGAGAGAAATGGCCAGTCGAGGGCTTTGACTGGCAAAAACCCGAGCTGGCACGAGGGAGAGAGAGAGCCCGCAAAATCCTCAGCTGGTGGGGGAAGAGAGAGAGAGAGAAGAGCAAAACCTAACCTGGTGGGAAAAGAGAGAGAGAGAGAAGAGCAAAACCCTCAGCCGGTGAAATGAGAGAGAGAGATCGTCGGCCAAGGGTTTCGACCAACAAAACCGCCAGCCGATGAGAAAAAGAGAGAAGAGGTTGGCCAAGGGTTTCGACCGGCAAAGCCATTGGCTGGCCAATGGAGAGAGAGAGAGAGAGAGAGAGAGAGAGAGAGAGAGAGGTCTATGAGATGGAGCAAACGAGCTCTCGACAAACCTCCGATCTGGAAGATCGATTTGAAATCAGCCCCAAATCTAAGATGAGAGACAATCAAATGCAACCTCATTAAGAAGAAATTACTTGAGAAACAATAAATAAATCTCTAAAAAGAAACTCATTGCATTTTCTTTTTGCCTTGCCGCTTTTCAGGTTCTTCTTGAGCACCCACTTGACAAAATCATTCTTTTTCATTTTGTTTCATCATTGACAAGCTCATTAGGCAGGTTTGCTAGATTAGAAGTACTGTAGCTACTTAACTTTGACATCCTCCAACTTGAATTTCATGAAGCCCTAACCATGTATATGGAGCTCTGGTTTTCATTGTTTCACACTGAAATTAAAGTTCTAACCATGAACAACATGCTTGTATGTTCTGGATGAAGCCTCCAATAGCTGCAACCAACAGGAACAAGAAGCAAAATGCATACAAGCATCTCGTCAAATTAAACAATCAAGAATCACAGAGCTGTCAAAACTAAGAAAACCAACGTTAGTACACATAGGACCACCATTTCCCTGCCCCACTTGCTCTGACACCCACCTGTAAGGGTCAAACTTGGATCGATCATGACCTCAAATCTGCAGCTTCCTGCTGATGGATCTGTAGTTGTAACCATCCCAAGGTCATCGAAACTACAGGCGATTGGGAGCTGGTTGTTTTTCTGATAATACATGTTGAATGCATAAGAAATGTTTCCGCGGGTATCCAGATTGCCACAAGTCGAGCCGTAGCCAAGACTGGTACAGTCCGATAACGCGCATGCATAGCTTACACTATCAGCTAACTTTGTATCAGCTAAGTTTGCTTTTGGCGAGAACACACACCACTTCTTTCCAATATATTTGACTCCTTTTGCAGGGATCAATTGACCGCTAGTCCCCTGACCCATATTCAGTGCATATTTGGCAGAACCATCATAGTTGAAGATGCCCCAGTGCCTCTCAAAATTTCCTGGTTGAATGCTCTTCTCATCCTCATCAATAAGGCTAAACAAATAGGCATCAATAGGCCCAGTTCTCATGGGCGTGCCCTGCCCTCCTGAAATGTGAGACATGAAGCCCTGATTGAATCTCTGTGCATATTGTACATTAGCATTCTTGTCACCATCAGTTGGCCAGCCAACTTCTCCAACAATGACTGGCAAGCTGCCAAATCCATTCTTCTGGAGTGCCCATATCAATGTATCATGATTGGCATCAAAGACATTTGTGTAAGTCTTTCCACTGTCATTGTCAATCAGTGGTGAAGAATTGCCGTCAAAGAAGGCGAAATCAACTGGAAAATTTGGGTCATTGTACAAGCTAATGAAGGGGTAGATGTTGACAGTGAACGCAGCCCCATTATCATTGAGAAATTTCACAATGGTCAGCATTAGATCATGGATGTCTGCTCTAAAGTCACCTCCTGAAGGGTATGAAGTCGAAGATTGATAAACATCAGCGTTGAGGGGAACAGTGACCTTCACTTTGTTGCCTAATCCAGCCTTAATAAGAGCACTTTGAATATTTTGAAGAGCAGGAAAAGTGGTTGCGAGAAAACTTCCATTGTATGTCTGTAAGAAAGGTTCATTTCCGACAGCTACAAATCTATTTTAAAGAAAAAGTGAGTTCACAGTAGCCCAAGTCAACACCACAAGAAAATGCGCGAAGTTAAGAACAATTTTTGTCTGCTTGCATTTTTTTAATGTAAGATGTGCACATCCTAAGTTCATGAACATTGCATATTTCCATGAGAAACCAAGTGAATGAGGTTATCAAAAGCAACATAACCAGAGCATAACCAGAGCGAGAAGTTAACAATTTCATGTGTTAAGAAACCAAAAAACTAACGTCTCATGCTATTCAGTACCCTCTCATTTCCGTTCTTAGCTTCTAATTTCTGTTAAGATTGCTTTTCAACATCATTAAACGACTTAGAACAGTTGAAAGAAAAAACTGACAGAAAATTTAAGGTTTATATTCTGTATTTACAAATTTACAACATTAAGAAACAGTCAAATTGTGGACTCGCTACTAATGTAGGAAAATCTTGACTTAAAATATCACTCAGAGCCCCAAGACTGTTTATTCTACCAAGAGAATCATGCAACACAAGCAAAATCCATCTAAAGTCTAAGGATGTATTTGGAAAATATTGAGTAATCCACGGGAGCAGACTTCAGAAGGAAATAAAAACAAATATGACCATAACAACAAGCAAACCATGCAGCAGAGAGCCTTTGCAATCCATGGAGGGGTTCTACAAAAATAGAAGACAGAGACCGTTTAGGTCACATAATAGCAAAACTAGAGTCACTACATAGACAGTGGAGAAGAGAACGTGACAGCAGGTAATGCATAAGAAAGTAGAAGCCATAGGCCCAACATAAAGAGGCAATAGTAGAACATCTTATATCTGAAAAAAATACATAGAAACTTCCCTATTTCATACTTTGCATCCATACGAATTTTATTTTCAAGCTAGAACATGCCAAAATGAAAGTCATGAATTTTATTTTCAAGCAAGAAGATTCCAAAATGAGAGACTAGACACTGACAAAAAAGATAACGAAAAATTTCCAGTCATTTCTTTAAGCTTTTTAACAGTTTGCTGTTGCAACAGACAGGTGAAAAGGTTTTGTGGAATGAATATGCTGGGCTACCAAACACATGCCCAATCTAGAATTTTGAATTTTTTTCCCTCTTAGCTATTCCAAAATTACAATTCTCGAATTGTCATTCCAGAAATGTCACACTGGTACGTGGGTTATTTTCTAGAGCCACCAAAATGGGCCCTAAGGGCATTTTGTTAGTAGGCAAAAAAGTTTAGGGTGTACTGAACGGGTGAAACTCACTCGCAGAAAATTTTTACCCACCTACAATAGCAAAAGAGACCTTTCAGAAACAAAAAAAGTCAGTCGGATTAGTATTTTTCAAGAAATCATTCACCCACCAGACAGAATGAAAGAAGTCCTGAAACTTTTCACCCTTGAGAAACTAGTGATGAACATTAGAGAAACAATCAGAGAACTAGCCAACTAATCAAGATTAAGAGAGATGCCGTGTAAATTTTGGAATATGAAGAAATAGTCATAAATTCAAGTAGAGATAACTAGTAACTTAACAAAGCAAATAGCTTACTGCCTGAAAACTTTCAGGACAAACAAAATAAAGTTGTTCTTAGCCATCTAAATCAGGTCTGACAGATCCAAACCATGTAGAATTAGATACTCAAGGTCCCTAACAGCTTTCAAAGTCCTTCCAGTTCTTTGAGTATATCAGAAAGAGGAAGTGGTTCACGAGAAGAATGGCATACAAGAATCATTTGAAAAAGCAAGATAAAGGCTTAACAAAATCAGCTAATAAATATTTCTAGACATAAATAATCCTAAAATAAGTGTGACAAGAACAATATGATGAAACTATTTGCAGCTAATAGCTTGCATCGTGTTACTATATGGCATGGTTGCAGCATTTACAGTCTTGCATTGGTTTCAGACTGAAAGCCAGCTGTGTCATCATACGCCACAGTCCTCACAGTGGAAGACAAGGAAATGTGAAGCCCAAAGACCAAAACAAATTGCTTGGATGGCTTCAAGGGCAGCAGATTGATGGTACTGGAACTATGTTGTCATCCCATGGACGAATCTACCCAATACCGTTGCCTCGCTAGGACAAAGAGATAACTACTTATAACATGAACGCATACATTTTCAACCTAACGGTCTCTCCAGTATTAAGGACAGAGCTTCACTGGACACTGACGTTGTCCGCCTGAAAATCAGGACGGTTCATAACCAAACACGAACAGCGACCACCACCAAACCATCAGACGACAACAGATGGGAGAAAACAAGGTTTTGTAATACCAATTAAAACTATGAGAAGAGGATAAAGAACCAATGTAAAAAGAGCTATGATTGTCAATACTCACTTGATGTTCACACCATTCCTGGAAACCAAAGAAGAAACGTTCTTAGTGACCCAGTTTTCAGCTGCTTTCATGCTGCTTGCAAGAGTGGCCAACATGTCGTTTGGAATGCCAACCATCACTTCAACACCAGTATTCCCCAGTGCAGTCAAAACTCTAGAGTCTGCGTCAAACAGCTTCACTTTGTTGAACCCATTTTCTCTCAACAGCCTAACTACAATTTCAGGGGCCAAAGAGTGGGACGATTGTGTTCCCCAATTAGCACCAATCCCTCTCACAGAAACCAATAGCATGGAACCAAAGACTAAGCCCAGAATCAGGGAAGGCAATCCCATTTTAGCCCAAAGCCTGATCTTCAAACAACAAGTTCTGAAATAAAATGGAAGTAAAATCAAGATTTTGGAAGGGACAGAAAACCCCAGGAATACATAAAGGGGATTAAGAACCAGGATGTTGCAGAAGACAAAAACTTTCAAGAAAACAAAAAATGAGAAGGTATAATAAGATACCCAAAAATACTAAACTTGAACGAAGTTATTCTCTAAAGTTCTTCCACCAAGATCCAGAACGTGTTTCAATCATGCCAAAGAACAAAGATGTAGCAAATACAAGCTTTGGAAGAAAATGCCACTAAAACGGAGATCTTGGAGAAGCAAGAAAACTTCAGAAGGACAAGAGGGGAAGGTTGGTATGACAAACTTCTGGTCACTCTAGACTGTTATCTAAATATATTCAGTCCATGAATAGCTGACCAACAAAAATGGGATACGGCGTCCAGTCAAGAGGAACCAGACTTGCCATTAACAAGCTTCAGTCTACCTTCTTCTTAAGTTCACAAAATCTTTTTTTTTTATAGGGTACCGCTTCCAAGAAAAATGCTTTTATCAAGGGAAGAAAGGTCATAAACAAAATCAAAAACACATAAATCTGCAAAAGAGAACACGGTAGCTGTCAAAATTCAAGAACATGTAAACCTTGCATTTTTTGAGCAGGAAAAAAAAAAACAAAGAACACTTAGAGCAATATCCACTATGTTAAAGGACTAAAACAAGATTGGCAGGCAACGATAAAAGAATATGCATAAGATAGTTTTAATAGCACATAGTAACCAAAAAGATAAAAAGAAACGGTTGTTTAGGCCATCGAGATTGAGGAAGGAAGAACGCAAGGATCACCCTCTTTGTCCCGTTTTCTTCGTCTCTCACACACTCTCCCACTCTCTTTCTGTCTCTCTCTCACTCACTCTCTCCCCTTTTCCATCCAAATCTAAGAGAGTGAGGGAGGGGGAGAGAGAGAGGGGTTTAAACGTGAGCTGGTGTAGTCAAGGAAATTTTAACTTCGTCATCGTCCAGTGGCCGAGCATTGAAGGTGCACTCGTTTATATATTTTTATAGTTGAAAGGGCACTCGATAAGATGTTAATGTGAAAATAAATATTTGAAGAAGTAGTTGCGAAAATAAAAAAGCATTGAGATTATGAAAATAAAAAAACATTAGAGAAGCTGGTGCATGCAATTGCCCACACTACCCCTTCAGCGGTGGGTATGGGGCTCCACCACGGATGCTTTTCTAGATGTTAGATGCTACTAGATGTTAGATGCGATTTTAGAGACCGACGTAGCACACAATTGATAAACAACAGCCTATCTTCAACATCTCACCCAATTTGGTGGAATTTTAAAAGAAAATAGTTCAATTTTTTACACTATAAGCAATGGTTTAAACTTATAAAGTAATTTACAAACAACATGTAGAAAATAATTATCTTACCTCCAATCAAAAGATCTTTTAAACAGCGAGATTTTACTATTCATGTTTCCTTCAGCCAATTTTTTTGTAATTTTTTAAAGGTGTGATTCAGACAATAAAATGCGAGAAAGTGTGTCAAACATGCTATATCTAATATCCACTAAAAAATCCGACAGGTTATTTGATGTGGTCTTTCACAAAGGACCATGTATTATGAATTGAAATGACTAAAAATGCTTCTGCAGGATCTCTGCTGCCTAAACGGAAGACTCCTCTTGTAAAGATGAAAGTGGAATCTAAAAATTTTTCCCTTTTAAAGTTACAAAAATAACAAGTGGGATGTGCCTTCTTGTGTGGACGGCATAACACAGAAAGTGTTCTCTCCTAAGATAAAAGAACGTGCCTCCGAAACTAAAAATCAAAGACAAAAAACTGTTCTTTTTATTGAAATGACAGATTTCTCTATTTCATTTGCAAAGAGATAAAACATGCCCTTCCTCGAGAAAAGATCAGTATATGCTACCGTGCAAACAGCTTGTCACGATCTGGTTTGGGGATTCAATTCATTTCTAGTAATTTTGGTTTCAGCTTTAAAAAGAGTTAGAACAAGAACAACCAACTACTTAACACCCTTTTATAAGTTTCCTAAATTTTTTCATAACTTTAAATAGAGAACTAATTTTTCTAAAGTGGGGTGTTACAACCCACCATTTTAAGGCACATAGGTTGGTGTATGTGGGAACAGAAGTCCATTTCAAAGTGGGACATTACACAACTGGCCTTAGAAAGTGTGTCTGAAATGTGAAATTTCGTATCAAATTAGGAAAGTTATTTGTGATTTTTTTTTATAAATTTTGTTTTTTTATTGAGTAAAACAGTTTTTCAGGGTTCATTTTTAACATTTTTCATAAACGAAATTTCTGCGAAAATATATTCTTAACATTTTCCATTAAGAAAATTTGCGTTAATGAGTAAAATTAACGTAGAAAAACGTTATCTATGATTTGTTTGGTGAAATTTCGTTTTTTATTAAGAAAAAGATAGTTTTATAAAATATGATTTTAATAGTTATCATTAATGTAATGTGTGTGATTCTTTTCCGTGGGTTTTTTTTATCAAATGTAAGATAGTGTATTAAAATATGTTCTTAATATTTTTCATTAGCAAAATGTGTGTGAAGAAAGAAGTATAATTTTTACCTTTTTCTATTAAAGAAATTTGTGAGAATTATACATTGTAGAGCAGGTTCCCTCGGGCCTACCGTCGGGGACAGCTAGAGAGCATGTTGCATTGTCCCATCGGAGGGGCGGCGTCTCATGCGCTCCTATCTAATAGGCTAGCTAATGTGTAATTAAACTTTCAAATATTAAACAGCTATGCGCAAATACATAAAAATTTGAGTAGTTGCCGTTACACGAAGAACAATGACGGTTTACAATCGTTTTGATCGGACAAACAGTCTTGTGACTCCGAACGTACCTCTGTCCTTGTCGTCATGCGCCAGCTCTCTCTCTCTCTCTCTCAAAAAAAAAAAAAAAAAGTTGTAACTTATCCCAATAAATTTTACAGCATCGTACAATTGACTGCATTTTGCAAATACACAAAGTAATGAAGGTTGAACTGTCCTTTTGGATTTGTTGGGTACGTCTTGTGTGACCTACGGTGAGGAGTAAGCCTGGGCACCGGGCCAGGCCGCCCCCGGGTACCCGGTACCCGGCCCGCCACGGGCCCGGGCCTGGGCCTTGCAAAAATTATTTTCGGCCCGTTAATTACCGGGCTCGGCCCGGCCCGGTAATTAACGGGCCGGGCTCGGGCTCGCCGTTGTGCTTGTTGGCGGCCCGAAAGCCCGATAGATATATATTTTTTTTTTTCAAAAAAATGAAACTTACACTTGAGGTGAGCATTAACGTTAGGGTGTCTTGCAGAGTGAAACTTGTTTACAGCACAATGGTGTCTTGCTAATTGCTATGTTCTAGTTTAGTCCATCAATGTGCCTATAAAAAAACTTGATACTCCATGGTGCTTCATCATCTAAAGCTGGAAATTGTGTTGCCTCCTGCATTTTTTTATCTTGGAGTTTTTTCAATAACGGGCCGAAGCCCATCTCAGCCCGCCCGGCCCGTTATTAATCGGGCCGGGCCGGGCCTCGGGCTGGCCCGTTTAGGTTATTGGGCTTCATTTTTACATTTTTAACGGGTCGGGCCGGCCCGGCCCGGCCCGATGCCCAGCCTTAGTGAGGAGGGAGGGAGCGAGAGAGGACCGTGTCACTAAAACCGTGACAAGGTAGAATAGTCATAGGAATGTTAATATATTTGATTTGAATGGATATTCGATTAAAATCGTTTTAAAAATAAAAAAATTAATATTTGATCATTAGTTCGTGTTAATATATTTGATTTGAATCAGATATTCGATTAAAATCGTTTAAAAATAAATAAATAAATAAATAATATTTGATCATGAGATCGGATCGGGTTTGAATTTAAGAAATGACATTCGATTGGATTCAAATTCATATTCTAGTATACATAAATAACCAACTGAATTTAGATATGGATTCAAATCAGATTTATTTTTAAACAAATGTCATATATCTAACTCTCTCATTTTGAAAGAGGCCAAATTTGGTTCAAAACTTGAATTCAAATTAAGATATAAATGTAAAAATTGGATTTCGATAGGATTTAGATTCATATATGCTTTTCTTTGTTTTTGTTCGGATCTGAATTCAAATAAAAAATTTGTAAATTCTCAAAAAAGAGGATATAGCTAAGGATATATTTAATTTGAATCCGATCAGTTCACCAAAAGTGGCTGCAATAAGCAAAAATACCACTCACCAGCCTAAATATAAAAGCTTCAGCAATTTGAAGTTGCAATTGCTTTTCCTCGCTTAGGCTAGCTCATTAGTCCTCCTAGTCCTTCAAGAAGAAGGGACGTTTTCCCTTGCTCTCCTTGCACCTATCCCGAGTCACAAGGAATCTTTTTAAGAAAGTTTTAATATCTTTCAGTATCAAAAACCATCCGAGAAAATTTCAATTTCTCATTTCCACACGAACATATTTTCAATTTCAATTTATTACAATGGACACTTCACCTATTAATATCTTTCTTTGTACAACAAAGGATAACATTTTGAGGGTAAACTACTATGAATATCTGGGGAGGTCATTACTGAAACCGTGCACGCAGTGGCGGAGCCAGTGTGGGGCAGGTGTGGGCGCCTGCCCACGCCAGCCCAAAATTTTTTAAACGCAAAGTAAAATAAAAATTCAAAAGCCTTCTTCCTTCTTCTCACTGCCCTGCCCACGCCAACCCAAAAGGCCTCGCCAGCCAACTTTTCTGGTTCCGCTACTGCGTGCACTTATTTTGAACAAGGAATTGGTTTTTTAAGGTAGAAGATTGTAACATTTGTGTCATGGATCTGCACCCTCTAGAAAGACCGTACCTATGTATGCAGTCGAGCAATATGAGTATTCTGCGTGCTGGATCACAGAATGCAAGACTTTACGTGTGCGTGTGTTTTGTGCGTGCAATTTGTCCGCATATAAAGGTTTAAATTCTATGATCCAGCATGGAGCTTAATATGGCGTTTCATCTTTGCAAAATCTAATTGTATACAATTAATCGTATCTATCAAAAAATTTAAGGAAGAGATGATGCTTCAGAAAATCAATCCACCATACTACAACATTATCTACTTTATGAAAAGGAAGAGGAGAATCTCTCATGAATAGTTCAAAGATTAAACGTACGCCTTATTCTAAAAGAAAGTGCTATGCAAGGGTGAGCGCAAGTGTCTGAGAGCCTGCACCTCACGCTCTTTGTTTAAAGCGTAGACCTAGAATTAGGAACAAGATGTGAATGCTTCAAGAATCTACCCCAAAATTGAAGTAGGTCCATGAAACACTTGAATAAATGTCTCATGAATATCTTAATTTTGAAGTAAATTCATGACATACTAACATGTTATTCTTAATGCCAAATGAACCCTTAAAGACCTAACCATTTTTTATGGTTTTCGTTTTTTTTTTTAAAAAGAAAACAAAAAAAAATTTTCGGATGGAGGGTTTTCCCCACCTGACGTTCCGGTTTCCTATTAGTACTGTTTACCATTTTCTTCTTTTCATTCATTATCAGAGACCTGTGGCGCTGGCCCTCTCTCTCTCTCTCTCTTTTGTGAAAGATACAGAGAGAGAGGCCGTCCAGCCATCACAATGCCTACTAATTTTTAAAATGGCCCAAAATATTAATTGATGAAGTATTCATACAAATTGTGAACATTAGGAAATTAATTGAAAACTTCATGTGGGGGCACTGATTATTTTATAATATAAAAGTTTTATTAGTTCCGACAAATGCAGCCTTGAGCTTTCTTGTGCATGCGTTCTCTTTCCATTAATTTGTTTGAGTTATCGACGTTGTGACCTGCGTGCTTTACAGTTTATGAATGTTTGAAATTCATATCATACAAGGATTTGATTTTCCCAATTTTAATGAAAGGGTAAATATTTCCAAATTGGTTTATTGTTATGCCATGTACATATATATTGCATGTATAGTTAACTAGCAGGTTTATTTATCATGTTTTAATTTTCATAATTGCAATCATCACCAACACCATCAATATTGATATTATCTATAAGATCTTTTTTATTATAATTTGTAAACTTATTCAAAGGCACTGTGGGTGCTTGCACAAATGCATGCTGAAATGAATGAAAAATTAAAATTAAAATCCCTCTCGTGATACTCTGGGCAGCACATCACAATATTTTTACTGCACACCTCCTCTTATGTAGCATGCCATCCTCTTGCATATGATATGCATAGTCTGTTCTATTAAATATTTTAAAATATCTATTAATAAAGTTTGAATAGAAAACAAAAAAAAAAACTTCAACGTATGTTAGGATGCAAACAAAGTAAAGTTCATAATAATACTCACGACAAATTGATCAATTTTCAGGGCATGTCATATATATATCTATATAACTAAAATAACAAGAATATTGGAAATCATTATATATATATATATATATATATATATATATATATATATATATATATATATATATATATATATATATATAATGATTTCCAATATTCTTGTTATTATAGTTTTTGTTTCAATTTTCTTTTTTTTATAAATATTATAAAACTAAGAAATTTGGCCTTCAATCGATGTCTTGCATCCCCTCCCCTTTCCTTGCGTTGCCTCATCACCTTTTAGAACATTGGTCCAATGTGCTAATATGCAAGGATGGTAGCGTGTAAGATGGAGTAGTAGGGAGATAAAATTTATTTACTCCTTCTATGTCCATATCAAAAAATAAAAAGTTTAAAAATCAAAATATAGTTCAACATTTTTCAGTGCAGAACATAAAAAATGGCCTCTCCCGGCCCTTATTAGACTCCGGCTCCAGCCAAAGTCTGATTCCTTCATGTACATACAAATGTGTTATTACAAATGTGTGTGCGTGTGTGTGTGTATATATATATATATATATATATATATATATATATATATATACATATAAATAAGATAGAGAGAGAATTTTTTTTTTGTCAAATTTCAAATTTAGCATTCTATTACATGTAAACAAGATTTAGATTTTTTGGATCTAATTACATCCGACTTAGTTTTGGTATACAAATAAAAGGTCAAAACCATGACGAAATGCTCCAAAGAACTCCAACCGAACTCTAATACAGGTCTCAGGTTCAGGCTTGTGCATGCAGTTGGAGGTCTCCAACACTTGGATGGGGAACAAAGGTAGGTCCACTACGATCACCAAATATTAGGTCTGCAGAACCATGTGGACCATTTCCAGATTACTAGAACGGTGGACAATTTTCCTACAACAAAAGAAACATGCTATTCTGCTTTTTTGTGTATATGCATAAACATTTGATTAGTTTATTTCCTTCTAGCAAGGGCATGGTTTAGGTTTGATTCTTTCTAAAGCCTTCAACTTTTTTGTTCATGGCTTTTCTCCTTTGAGGGTCTTAACTAGTTTTCTAAAAGGTTGATGATTTATGGTGAGAGTAGATGTAAAGGACATACTGGTACCTTACCTGGTTGATAGTTTATTAAATTATATGTTTTTCAAATAGATGTTTGGAACTGCAATACAAGATTGGAACAATATAGTTAAAAATCACTAAACCAACAGGGAGGTCATGACACTGTAGAAGACCTTCTTACTCTAGGGACACTACTGTCGATGGACTGTGTTAGTGAAGGGCATAATGAGTAATATTGTTGTTGAGATGGCGAGATGGCTGGTTGGTATGGGTTTGTGAGCTTGAGGAGGTTGAGTCATTAAGTTGAAAGATCTACTTTCTATAGGGCTAGGAGAAGCATGGAAGGAGATGGACTCAAATGATATGAAACCGGCATAGAATAAGACACAGTAGAGTTGAAGCCGTCACGAACCAGTAAAAAATGATGATTCATTGTAGTTATGATGACTATGTGTCCCCTCACAATGAATCAAAGTAGGAAAATATGGCTCATCTTCAAAGAATTTGACATCCTTTAAGATGTAAAATTTCTTGGTGATAAGATCAAAGCATTTGAAGCCTTTCTTGGAGATAGAATGACCAACAAAAACACATTTGATGGTGTGTTTTCAAATTTGTTTTAGTAACTTATTTCAAAGCGGTTGTTGGAGATGGATGAAGAATTCGCAACTGAAGACTTTTGAATGACTCCAAAACATGTCATTGGGTCAAAATTGTCATTGGAGCAATATTTTCAAGTCTTTGTTGGGAAGCTGATTAGTTATATAGCATGATGTAGCAATGTTGTTTGCCCAGTATCCATATGTCATGTTCATGTTGGATCTAAAGCAGTGGAATGGTCGTGTCTGTGATAGGCTTAGAGTCTCTTTACCAGCAGCGTCTACTTTGTGCTTGAAGAGGCAACAACAACATCACACCAAGTGTTGGAAGAAGAGGAAGAAGAAAAGAACAAAACCTTACATAGGTGGGTTTGTTTCTAGGAGGTGCCGGCTTGGGTAACCTCTGAAGACTAACCCTAAGCATAAGATAAGCTGGGCTTTTATAGACGGCCTTCTAGGGTTTCCCAATGCCTAGCAACAGACTGTTACAGCCTGAGAGATTAATGGGTATTTAATATTGTAACTGCAAGTGGGCCCTCTTGCAGTTACAAGATGTAGAGATAGAGCTGAGGGCCACTATCCAACATCTCTCACTTGACCATGAGACCATCAGATTGCTTCCACTATTTGTGGGTTTCCTTAATCTTTAATTACGAGGTTTTCCACAATTGGTTTATCCTTCGTAACTCAATTTTGGTTCAAGGTTTATAGCAAGGTTTTCCTTTCAATGGTTTTCCATTGCATCCTTTCAAGTATTCAATATATTTCACATTAGTTACGAGGTTTTCTCATGCACAAGTATTTCTATCATAACATATTAAAACATAATCCCATGTGGACCACAAGGTTTACAAAAAAATATCTAGAATTCTCTTGATAATAATGCTAGCAATCATGTAATCATTTGAAACGTACATATATATGAAGTCAGTCTGAATACTTTTCAGCCACCTCACAAAGAGGCAAACCAGAGTGTTTTTAGCCCCATAAGGGCTACATGCTTGGTAAATAAATCATTAAGAATTTGTTTTGTTAAAAAATGCTAGCAATCATATGAATGTATCTTTTGTTTCATTCATATATCTGAAAACATTTAACTGCCTTAAAACAAGGCCAACCTGGACTTTTTTAATGTATACTTACAAGTCAAATTAAAAACTTGTATCAAGTCCAACACACAAACTAATATACATTTAGAGCAAATGATAAATTTTCTTTTTATTATTTTCCATAATTACTTAACTCCTTTAACTATTGGAGTTTCAAATGTTCATTCTAAATTCATGCAATACATAATCATATAACAAAAACATGTATTAGATTTCCAATAAAGCAAATGGTATATTCAAGTGTGCTCTCACTTTTCAAATATTTACTTAGTGATCAACTTGATTAGCAATAAGCCTAATCTTTATTATGACTATTTAAAAAAATGAGCAATTGACTCATAGTCTATCATACAAGTACTTTTCAACTTATGTGGTCTTTATCAATATAACCTTGTATCAATTATTTAACTTACCATATATGAATGCAAATTTCTAGGTTATCACAAGCGAAACTATCGCTTACTGACACGTCAGATTTACTATTTATCTCATCAATGTCAATACATAGCTCCACCAACAAATGCATGCAACAATAATTCAAATATAACCAAGGGACTGTTGACCTTCGTGACTATTATCAATGTCTGAAGACTTTCGTGACTATTATAAATGTTTGAAGAATAGAGAATTGGACTCAGTTGGTTATTTCCCTAACTGATCCATAAATCAATCCACAAGATATCAAAGAACTCACTATCCAGTCGGTTCATTATCAGACTGATCCTTAGACAAATATAATACAATTACATTCAACAACATGATTAAAGGGCAAACGAGTAGACTTTGCAAATTCACAAGCATCACATGATTTTGTAGAAATAAATAGTTTAGGAAACAATGTACAATTTTATGAGAAGCAAGACCTAATCTAGAATGCTACAAACCAAACGGTTCAGTAGATGAAACATGATTACACAATGTAAATGTCTTAGAATCTAAAAGGTGTAGACCACTTCACTGGATGCCTCTACCAATCTCATTCTTCAATTCCTTGTCCTTGGAAACAACATCTTTAACCAAGAAAATAGCAAGATAGTTATGTGTAAGAATAGTCTTGTTTATCGATAGAAGATTGGTGGAAATCTTATAGACATGAAGAACCTCATATTATTCACCAACACACAGAAATTTCATGTGACTATAACCATCAGCACCAAACACAAGTTTGAAATTTTTGTTTAAATCATTCAAAATGATAGGTTGGTTGATTATGTGTTTGCAGTCTCCAAAGCCAACTACCCTATTCATGACAAGAGAATGTAAAGAAAAAGCATATGTACCGGGATTGGCATCAATATTGGCTGCATTAAAAAATGATTGAGACGATCAAATTTGTTTTTGCCATTTGAGTAAAAAATTTCATCATCACTTCCTTAGTGAGAAAGTTGTCTATTGTGTTCTTTTCATTGGGCCTTTGAGGGATGCCTTTGTCATGTGATGGCTTGTTGACAAGGTGCCAAAACTTGTCTCACGTGTGGCAAAACTTTTGGCAATAAGTTCACTTGAGGTGTGCTTGATTTTTAGGTTTATCTTGAGAGGTAAAGACACTCGATGAGCGGTTCATGGTTGAACCTTGCCCTTCGGAAAGATATTCAACCTTGTCACGATACTCAACAGGTTGTACGTGGGGATAGTGGGACTTGAAGTAATCAATTTTTTGAGAACTACCTCTTGCTAGATCATGGCACAAACAGATGAAGGATGGAAGACAAGTTATCGCTATGAAGGTGCTCAATTCTTGACTAAGTCCACAAAGAACTTCAAAAATCTTGTCCTTTTTAAGGCATTGTTGTTGCACCTTGAAATCAATATTAGGTGGACGATACATAAGCTGCTCATCAAACATCCCTCGAAGGGTATCCACATGCAGATTATATTTTATCTTCACACATAAATCTAACAATTTCATTTGCAATTCATAGATACAAGTAATTTTATCTAGCTGGTTGTAGACTTCTTTAACGACATCCCACTTCTCTTTAGCGGTTTTCATGAACATAAGCCCTTTGCCGAGTCGAGGCTCTGTGCAATTATATAACCATGACATGACCATGTCATTTTTAGATTTCTATTGTGCATACTTCAGACCTATTTTTTTCAATTTACATACTCGAAATGTAAACAAGTTTTCCTTTACTGCAGAGAAAAAGTTTCACTGCATTAGCCCAACTAATGTAGTTGGTGCCTGAAAAAGAGTCACTAGGCCTGGGCGTCGGGCCGGGCTGCCGCCGGTCCGGTCCGACCCGGTTGGGCCTGGGCCCGATAAGCCGGCCCGGCAGCGGTCTCGGGCCCGGGCACGATAGGGCGGCCCGGCCAGGCCCGACTCCCGCCCTCGGGCAGTCGGGCGGCCTCCATCCCCTGCTCGGCGCTCGCTCCCCTCCCTCTCTGCTCCCCCTCTCACTCTCCCTTCCCGTCTCCCTCTCTGCTCCCTCTCCCTTCCCGTCTCTGTCTCCCTCTCTACTCCTTCTCCCTTTTCCCTCTCTCTCTCCGCCTCCGTCCCCCGCTCGCTCCCCTCCCTCTCTGCTCCCCCTCTCACTCTCCCTTCCCGTCTCCCTACCCCCCCTCTCCCTCTCCCTTCCCATCTCCCTCTCCGCTCTCCCTCCCCCTTCTCGCCTCGCTCTTTGCAAGCACTCAGCCCGACCCGCCAAACGGGCCGGGCCTGACTTTTGGTGGCCAGGCCCGGTACCCGGCCCAACCCGGGCTTCAGGCCCGACGGGCCGACCTGGGCCGGGTCTTAGCGGACCGGCCCGGCCCGATGCCCAACCCTAAGAGTCGCAACAATTTAATTGAGAGGATCATTTTCTTGAACCACAAGTTTTGAACTATTGGAGTCATCACTGGACCTAAAAAACCCTTAGTGCTGCATTTGCATCTCCTCAACCTTCCGTTCTAAATTCCTCCTCCAAAGATAAACAAGGCAAATGTTTACACAATGAAATTTTTTTGTGGCATATAATAGTAAAATTAACAATTATGGATGCTAACGGATCACACAAAAGGATTGGATATGGTGATTACCTTATATAACTTTAAATATTGCTTTCTTGAATGTAGAACCTATATATTCAAATTCTGTTAAGACTACAAGCCTCTCAATCTTTACACGTATCATATTTGGATGTCCCTAGGGAAATCAGATATCTATCCCACAAAGGCTATATATGGAATATCATTTTATAATTATAATCATATATCAATTTTTCTATTGAATTTTATTTGAAATTGCATCGTTAATGAAATACCATATATATTATATCCAAATTATTGACATTCCTAAGGGGCCGTTTGATGGCAGGAAATATGGAAATGGAAAAAAATTTTCAGAAATTTTTTTTTGGAATTGATGAATAGGAAATAAAACTCCAATTGTCCAAAACCACATTTTGTTTGTTACATAGGAATTATTTTTCTGATTTTTTTTTGTTTGATGAAAAAAAAATGGAAAAGAAGGAAGAGAGGACGACGGTTCTGTGCCTGAGGAGAGGAAGACGACGACCACCGCCATCACCGAGGAAACCCCGAGTCCGTCTCTTCCTTCGCCCTCTGGTCTACACCCTCTGCAGAGAGGTCGAATGGCTCTTGGAGGATGCCGTCGAGATCTATGACCACCGATATACTATGGAAGATTTTCTCAACTGGAAGCAAAAGGGGGACAGAACTCCACCCGCGAGAAAAGAGGGAGGAACTGTAGGAATCTCATCCTTTACCTCTCCCTCTCTCTCTATGTCTCTCCCTGTGGATTAGGGCAGCCATATCTGCTTGCGCCTTCAACTTTTTGCGTTCCATCTCTGTTCAAAGGGTTTCTGCCACATCCAATTCTACCTGACGGCCGATTCGTTTCATCAGAGGGGTTGAGAAGAGGAAGCAAAAGGAAAGAGGTGTTAGGATTTCTCCCCTCATGCATACACAAAACCAAAACATATATGCCCTAAACAGGATCATGCTCCATGTTAAATCATTGAATTAAACCAAAACCTTAAACTTAAAGCGGAAGCGTACCTGAATCCATCTGAAGAACTGGACGATAGATCGCGGGGTAGGATCTTCCAGGGTCTTTGCGGTCGCACGAGATGTCTCTCTCAGATGGGGAAGAGACAACCCTAGAAACCAACGTTTCAAGCAACCATTGCACGACCCCAAGGACCACTACCATTTTATAATGAGGACAATTACAGATTCCACCCATCAAAGAGTCCGTAATTGCGTACCGGTATATATACATTTCATAATTACCTCATACCATCTAAAATGATGTAATATCCCAAAACGCAATCACTTAAGTAGATATTTACTTTAAGACAACCATAATGTCTGAAATTCCTCATAGACATATGCCGGCCCACCAAATGATCTTACAATCTCCCACTTGGGCCAAATATGTCTTTATACATTCAAACATTACACAAAACCTTAGGAGCTCATAATTGCTATCTTATTAAACGTCATTTTCACCAATCTCGACCATGACCATATCAACATAGAACCAAAGCGGCTTTCGCTATAATAAAATTAGCTAAACCTTCAATGATCACAAATGTTAACATAATCAATGACATAGATCTGATATGGATGTATAGCATGAGAATTACATGTAATGTGATTACAACATGTCTATTCTCAACTGGTCCAACTTTAAAACTTTATGGAGATCAAAAACATAACCACATAAACACAGAATGGTACCAAAGAACTTTAAACTTTATTCTACAGAAACTGAACTCACAGCCGTGGAAGGGGCAGCATATTGTCTGGCCATAGAAAATTTGCACAGGACACCTTAAATCACAGTTTTGCCAATCCGGATCCAATGGGGCCAGCAGGAAAGCGTAAGCGCATAAGCCTTGGTAGGGTTGACGCCCTTGCTGACACCTCCCCACCATCCCAGACCAGTGACTTTCCTACTGCTGTTGGTGAAGGCAGTGTCTCTGACCAGGTAACTGTCTCCCCCCCTCTTCAATGAAGTGTTTAGCATGGAATATTCGCGGCTTAGCTAGATATTCTGCTAGGCATGACTTGCTTCTCACTGTGCAGCATGAGAACATTGATAGTTTTTTCATTTTTGACACTCTTATTAATGCTGATCGACTCCACATTAACTCCAATTTCCTCGGCTCTTATGCTACTATGACTAATGCTGATATGTGCGACGGCGTGGTACGTATCCTCTGTGGGTGGAAACCTCAAAGTACTCTGTGGCGGCCCTTAATATGCATAGGTATTGGATTCTTCTGGATGTCACTGATAAACAGTCTCATGTCAACTTTATTGTCGGAGGTATTTATCTTCCTCCGAATTATACTGAAAGAGCTTGGGCGCTCATTATCTTGCATAACATTTTATCTGATTTCTATTGCCCGATGTTATTAGTAGGGGATTTCAATGCTATGCTTGACAGATCAGATAAAACTGGTCGTCAACCTAATCTTAATTCCTGTTCTTCCTTTAATAGGTTTGTTTCGAATTGCCACATTTTTTCTTTGTCTGACCCTAATCGCATGTTCACTTGGAGCAACAACAGGTACGGTGCGAGTGAAATTTTGTGTTGGCTTGATTGGGCGTTTATCAATAATGTCTGGAAGACTCAATGGGGCTGTTATACTGATCTGCAAATTCTTCCTAGAACGACTTCTGACCACTCTGCTCTCAAAGTGTCCACTCGGTTCATTCATATCCCTCCTAAACGTTTTGTTCAATTCAGATATTTTCATTTTTGGGCCAGTAGACCACAGTGCAAGTATCTAGTACATGAGGCTTGGAGTTCACGAGTTTTTGGTTGTCCCCTTGTGAGGTTAATTAAGAAACTGGAATTCACTCGCTCTAATCTCTCTAGTTGGGCTAGGAACTGTGTGGGAGACATTTCTCTCCGTATCAAAGCTCTGAGGGCTGAACTTGACAAAGTCCAATCCCTTGAATTTGCTTCTACTAGCAATGACAAAAATCACGAGATTCTGATCAGGAAAGAATTGCAGGCTTCCCTTGAAGATGAAGACAGCTTATGGAGGCAAAGAGCTCATGTCAAGTGGATGGCTCAGGGAGACCGTAATACGGCTTACTACCAAGCAATAGTCAAAGGACGTAGAACGAAAAATTCTCTATGTGCCTTGGAGCATGACGGGACTAGAATCAACAATGTGAATCACATTAGATCTATCTGCGAGGATTTCTTCTGTGACCTTCTTGGTTCTCAAGAGGGCTCTGGCTGTTGTCTGACTAAGAAGGATGATGGGTCTCGTCTGCTCGATGAGGATAATGCCACCTTGCTTCTCCCGGCTACTCTCGACGAGGTGAAGCGTGTAGTTTTCTCCATGGATGGGAACAGTGCACCGGGCCTGGATGGCTTCCCCACTTCCTTTTATCAGCAGCATTGGAGCGTTGTTGGCCATGATTTATTGCAGGTTATCAATAGCTTTCTTTCCACCGGGAGATTGGTTAAGAAAGTTAACCGTAACTATATTGCCCTCATCCCCAAGAAGGAGGGTCTTTGTAGAGTTGATGACCTCCGACCTATTGCCTTGTGCAACGTGCTGTATAAGATTATATCTAAATTCCTCTCATACCGTATGAAAAGATGTTTGCAGAAAGTCATCAGCAAGGACCAAGGTGCTTTTCTCCCTGGGCGATCAATCACTGAGAATATCATCTTCGCTCACGAATGTATCCACTCGCTTGAGGGTCTTCGTCAGAGTAATATATGTTTTAAAATTGACTTCTCCAAAGCTTATGACAGGGTTAGTTGGGTGTTTCTCAAGAATGCTCTTCTCGACTTGGGTTTCAGCATGGCTTGGGTTGATAGAGTTATGATGTGTTTCTTCTCCTTCTTTTGCTGTTCTCATTGATGGGATCCCAGGTGACTTTCACCTTATGCACAGAGGTCTGAGGCAGGGGGACCCCATGTCTCCGTATCTTTTTCTTGTTGTTATGGAAGAGCTCTCTAGAAATTTAGAGTTCAGACGCTGGAATGGGTCCCTCATCCCTCCCTACATCCCTCGGGTAGGGGCTTGTCCCTCGCTTCTCACTTTTGCTGATGACCTTATCATTTTTTCTAAAGGGGACCATCACTCTTACAACGAGGTTATGCACGCTCTTGACACCCTGAAGCTTTCTTCTGGATTATGTGTTAACCCACATAAATCTCAGGTTATTTCCTTGGGGGAACAAAGTGCTCCCCTCTCTTTCATCAACTCTGATTGGCAACAAGGTTCTCTGCCTCTTCCTTACTTGGGCACTCCCCTGTTTGCGGGTAATATGCAGGACAACTTATGTGCTTCTCTTGTCTTGAAGGTAGAAAACAAGCTTTCGCTTTGGTCTTCTAAGCTCCTCTCTTATGCAGGGCGTCTTTGTTTGATTAGGTATGTCCTTTTTAGTCTCGTGGGCTACTGGTGTTCTGTCTTCATGCTCCCTAAGACTATTCAACATAAACTTGAAGCTACTATGGCTAACTTCCTTTGGGGCAGCCTAGAAGCTAGGAAAGGAGTGCACCTGGTTGCTTGGAAGACTATCTGTCGCCTGGTCTTAGAGGGGGGTGTTGGGTTAAAGCGTCTTGATGATTGGAACAAAGCTTGTATTGGTCGCATCATGTTACGCTTATGTCAGGATGATGCTCCTTGGGCGAACTTTATCAAGAAGAAATATCTGTCTTTCCATAGCCTCTGGACCTTAAAGCGACCCAAGAAGGAGTCTTGGCTTTTCAAAGGTGTTAGAAAGAGCTGGAATCAAATTCAAGAACATGTCAGGTGGTCTATTGGTAATGGCTCCATTCGGTTCTGGACGGACAACTGGGGTGGTTCTCCCCTCATTTCTCACTTGAATCCTTTGGAAAGATCTGCCTTTGAATTCTCATTGAAATTTTCCATTAAGCAGGTCCTTGACTCTGACCTGCCTATTCTTGACAACTTCAAGGAATTTCTCTTCCGCTTGGGTATGGAGAGACCTAATTTTAAAACCTCACCAAGACCTCATTCTTTGGCAAAATTCTTCTGCATCTAACATCAAGACATTCGACGTGTCGGAGGTAGTGAGAAAGAAATATGAGGAAGAGCCTTGGAGGAGGCTAATTTGGTTCCCCCAAGCTCATCCGAGAGCACAGTGGTATGTTTGGCTGGCTTGCAGTGATCGTCTCCCTACCTTCGATAGATATAAGAAAAGTGGCACTTCTTTAGCCAATAGATGTGTTCTTTGCCTCAAAGATGAAGAGACTGCTCACCATGTTCTTCTTTCCTGTCCGCATTCTTCTAAAATTTGGGAGTTCGTTGCTTCTAAATTCAAAAGAAGTAGTCTCCCCCAATGCACCATTGTCATGGAATTAAAACATTGGTTTTCCTGTAGTTTCAAAAGAGGGTGGATTATGAAATGCTGGAAAATTTGTTTTCACACTATTCTCTGGAGAATATGGTGTAGACGCAATTCCACAATCCATAATGAAGAAACCATGTCTCCTCAACAAGACTCTCATGCCATCTGGCGGGTTTGTGTTGATGGATTCTATGCTATCTTAAGGGACTCCGTCGATGACAAGAAAGACCTTCAGGTTTGGCTGGCTACAGGGATTGTTCCTGACAAATCCCCCCCTTTATTGACAGGTCAAGCTTGTCTACAAGTTGCCTCTATTACTCCTAGTGGTAGAAAGCTGGTTGCCTTTTTGTTTACAGACTCAGAAGGACTGCATCTTGATCAAGGTGTTCAATGGTGGGAGGACATCAATGACCTACCTGAAGACACCATTCTCTGGCAGCGCTTGATGGTTGGTGATTTGGACAGGTTTCAGAAGATTTTACTGATTTCTAACAACAAGCCTTGGCTTAGAAGAGTTCGAGCCACGATCGAAGGGCGTCGACCATTTCAGAGATGGCAAAACATCTATGGCAACTTCCTCCACAAAGTGCAAATTCTGCAACAACAACCTGCTCACGATATTTTGTATCTTGTAACCCAAGCTATGTAATTATGGTTCTGTCAGGTTTTGGTTTCAACTTGGTCTGTTTCCTTCCTTGGCTCGCTCTAGCTCCTAAGTTAGAGTGATTGTCAATTTTTGCTGTATATATTTGTTGCTTTTGGAATAAAAGGTTAGGGGGTCTTTCCCCCGCAGGGTTGTTGCGGAATATGTGTCCATACATAAGAGCAAACAAAATACAAACTCCCACTAAACCTGCACATCATCCAAGGATAACACCCCCATATGAACAACATGTTCGTGAAAGACCTTATGTGTTAAACCCTTAGTAAGTGGATCTGCAATCATGGAGTTTGTCTCAATATGCTCTAGACACCTAACCATTCTGTATCCTCTCTTTAACAGCCAAAACTTAATGTCGATGTGCTTCGACTTTGACAAACGGCTGTTATTAGAGTACATGACTGCTGAATTATTGTCACACAACAACCATAGTGGCATTTCTATACCACTCACAATGCACAGCCCCGTAACAAAATTCTGCAATCATAAAACCTAATTAGATGCCTCGTAACATACTATGCTACTGTCTTGGCACCTAGCAAAGTCAGAATCTGAATACCCAATGATCTTCCACTGGTCTGACTTCATGTATGTGAGCATAAAATCTTATGTTCTTTATAAGTACCTCAAAACTGTTTTGGCTGCTTTTCAATGATCCATACCAGGATCAATTACGTATATGCCTAACATTCCAACGATAAATGCAATATCCGGACGAGTACAAACCTGAACATACATGAGAATTCCCACAACAGACGAATAGGGAATCCTTTCCATTTCCTTAGATTCGATTTCACTTTTAGGGCACTGTTTGAGACTAAACTCGTCTCCTTTAACAATTGGAGTATCTCTTGGTTTACAATCCTTCATGTCATATCGCTGAAACACTTTATCAATGTATGCCTTTTGTGATAATCCAAGAATACCCCGAGAACGATCTAATATTTGGATCCCCAATACAAAAGATGCACAACTAAGATCCTTCA
Source organism: Nymphaea thermarum (assembly GCA_011799765.1). Classification (NCBI taxonomy): domain Eukaryota; kingdom Viridiplantae; phylum Streptophyta; class Magnoliopsida; order Nymphaeales; family Nymphaeaceae; genus Nymphaea; species Nymphaea thermarum. The sequence continues at coordinate 65,924 of JAANDH010000666.1, read as the reverse complement.
TGTCAAACTTTGTTGACAAAAATTTCTTAATTTCATGCAATATGCCTACATCATTACTTGCTAGCAATATATCAACGACATATAATACCAGAAAGATAAATTTGCCTCCACTGAACTTTTGGTATACACATTCATCAACCAAATTAGTTTCGAAACCAAATGAAACTATAACTTGATGAAATTTGCAATACCACTGACGGGAAGCTTGCTTTAGCCCATAGATGGATTTCTTGAGTTTGCAAACCATTTTCTTTGCATCTCCTGAAGTAAACTTTTCTGGTTGCACCATATATATCGTTTCATCAATGTCTCCATTTAGAAACGCTGTCTTAACATTCATCTGATGCAACCCTAAGTCAAAATGAGCTACAAGTGCCATTATAGTCCTGAAAGAGTTTTTCGACGAAACTGGAGAGATAGTTTCTGTATAATCAATGCCTTCCTTTTGAGTAAAGCCCTTAGCGACAAGACGTGTCTTATACCTTTCGATGTTACCTAATGAATCCCTCTTGGTTTTAAATATCCATTTAAAACCAATGGGTTTCACACCTTCAGGCAAGGGAACAACTTCCCATACGTCATTATCCATCATGGACTTTATTTCCTCATTCATGGCATCTATCCACTCAAGAGATTTAAAACTCTTTATTGCTTGCTGGAGGATGACAGGATCATCCTCCATTAAGCCCATATCAACATCATGTTCTTGGAGATAGACAAAATCATTTGAAATTATATTTCTCCTCTCTCTAGTGGATCTCCTCAGTGGCACCTCTACTTGATTTTCTTGAGGTTGTTGAGTTTGTTCTTTAGTAGGGAGATCGACATCATTGCCTTCTTCCAAATAGAGTGGACTCAGGTCCCTCTTCAAAGGCAATGCTCCTAACCTGATCACCTCCCCAAACTCAATATCCTCAAGGAAATGGACATTTCTCGTATCAAAGAAAGACTTACTGGATGGATTATAAAACTTATAACCCCTTAATATTTGTTCATTTTCCCTTTATACATCCCATGCAAACTTTAAAGTCTGCAAAATCAAGGGATTCAAGAATTCCTTTCGACATAAGCCTTTTATTCTCTTTTCAGAGATATGTCCTAAGCGCCTATGCCATAACATAATAGAATTCTCATTTGCTAATTTTCTTTCAGTACCACTAGACATAACATGCAAGGTTTCATGATATGAAGCAACTGTATCAAACAGATAGAGGTTATCGCTACTAGACAAAGAACCAGTGAAATTCAAATTTGAATGCAGAAACAACTTAAATCTACTTCCTCCAAATGAACAATAATAACCAAATTTGTCCAACAAGGAAATAGAAACCAAATTCCGCCTAAACGACGGTACCACATAAGTTTCTGTCAAATTCAAATAACAACTAGTCTTTAACAATAACCGAAAATCTGCTATGGCATCAACCTTCGCCTTCTTGTCATCGCCCACATAGATGAATCTTTCAGCATCATTTGGCGTTCGACAATTTAGGCAACCTTGTATAGACATTATGTGAGTAGTAACACCGAATCTACCCACGAAGTGTTGCTGGGTACTGAAGTTAAATTAACCTCAGAACAAACCAAAGTGAGAAGTGTACCCTTCATTTCACGTCATGCATGATACTCAGTACAATCCTCCTTTATATAACCTTCACCCTTGCAAAAGAAGCAACCTGATAAGCATTCCTTATGCTTCTTTTGTTTCTTAACGGATGATTGGTCAACTGCAACTTCCTTAACAGTATTTCTTTTCTTACTTGAAAAAGCGAATCATTTAACTCAGGAATAGTACTCAAAATTTGCAAATATCATATAAGCAGAACTCACTATACAAACAAACCAAAGCATGCTCACAATCAATACATGTACAAAGATAAAACAACAAATATAAATGAATTTAACACAATGGCCCAAAACCCATCACAAGGTACCGGTGCAACGTTAATATCCAATCATTGGATTGAAATACTAACTGCAAGTGGTATTCTTGGTCAACAATGAATATAGATAATTAACCCTGTCAAACAACGAGCCCATCTTTGGATTGACTCATTATCCACATGGAAACCTAAAAAATTATCACATATTCATTGCCCTGTATACTTAAACCTGACCAAGCAACAATCCTCCTTTAGGCTGATCATTGCCCGCATGGATTAAGTATACTAACATCTAATGTTCAAAATAGGCAAATTCGTACAACAGAGGTCACTTTGGCGACATAAAGTACAAACTTACTCATTTCGAATAATAGACATGACCAAAGATTAAATTCATAAACCAAACATTCATCTAAAGTACACCCACAAATTTAAATCATGCAAAACATGATACATGAATAAAATTTACATACATAATTGTCCCTACATATAATCCAAAACAAATGATTAAATGAAATGAGCTCAAAAGAGTTCAATTTTATAAACCAGTACCATAATCGTGCTTAAGAGGGTCAAGAACCACTGAATCGACCTTAAAATGGCCCCAATCAGTCTTAAACCACAACTAAAGCACCCATAATGCCCAAAATAGAGCTGAACCGGTTTAAAAATTCGATGAACCGTTCAAAATTAGACCGTATCGGTTCTGAAACCCACTGAACCGGTTAAAAATTGGCTAAACTTGGTTCTAAAACTGAATGAATCGGTCTGAAAAACCCTGAATCGGTCTGAAAATCAGCTGAATCGGTTCTGAAATGCCCGAATCAGTTCCAAAACTGAATGAACCGGTCCCAAAATGGTCCGAATCGGTTTGAAAATCAACTGAATCGGTTCTGAAAGGCTCGAATCGGTTCCAAAATGTCCGAACCGGTTCTAAACTTAATGAACCGGTCCATTTTTTTATTAAAACCAGACTGTACCGTTCGGACACGACCCGATCCCAAAAAAAAACTGAATGCGGGAGACGGGCGAGCGGGCGGCAAAAGACCAAATATTTTTTTTTTTAATATTCTTAATGGATCCAGGTCGGGTCTATCCTGACCCGACCCGGGTCCGACCCGCCTGCCTGTCGCTCGGGCGGCGGTTTCCGGCAGCGTGAACGCTGCTCGTTCTGCCAAAACCGAACGGCAGATCGAGCGGTGGAAACCCCTCCGGCAGGCCTCCCGAGACTTTGGGTGGGCGCTGGAGGGTCTCACGGCGTCGTCCGGCGACAGCTAAGTCGCCGGCAGGCCTATGACCGGCCGTCGCCCTCCCTGCCATCGACTTTTCCTGTGCCCTGTTTCTTAGATTTAGGCATGGTGAAAAATGGGGAAAAAACGGTAGCGGCGGTAGAGGAAAAGCCACCGGCGGGTGCCGACAGTGTCGTCCGACGATAGAGAGCTGCCCGGCGGTGGCGATGCGAAGATGGGTGCCAGAATCGAGCGAACCCACTTCTCTCGTCCCTCTGCATGTTCCTTCAGAAACTGAACGAAGAAAACGGCGGGACAGAGGTGGGTGGTCGTCGGTCGTCGCCCGAAACGGCGGTCCCAGCCCGTCTTGCCGCCATAACGGTCGTCCCCGGCACTGGCCCCACGCCAGCCGGTCGTCCCCGGCACTGGCCCCACGCTAGCCGGTCGTCCCCTCCCTGCCTTCCCTATTCCTTCTTCTTCCTCTGATGGCTGCGAGTCTGCGACAGACGACAGGGGTAATCCGGCAGGCCACCCAACAGCGTGGGTGGCCACCGATGGGTCGCGCCAGGACGGCTGGAAGTCGTCCGTCGCCTTTCGACGACAGACGCCGTCCGTTGCTTGCCCTCGCCAAAATTTTTGAAAACAATACTTACAGCCTAAGATAGAAGGAACATCCGAACGGGAAGACGCACAAAATAATCCAAAAAATTCAACGATTTAACGAAGAACATGAGCTCTGATACCAATTGTTAGGATTTCTCCCCTCATGCATACACAAAACCAAAACGTATATGCCCTAAATAGGATCATGCTCCATGCTAAATCATTGAATTAAACCAAAACCTTAAACTTAAAGCGGAAGCATACCTGAATCCATCTGAAGAACTGGACGGTAGATCGCGGGGTAGGATCTCCAGGGTCTTTGCGGCCGCACGTGAGGTCTCTCTCAGATGGGAAAGAGACAACCCTAGAAACCAACGTTTCAAGCAACCATTGCACGACCCCAGGGACCACTACCATGTTATAATTAGGACAATTACAGATTCCACCCATAAAGAGTCCGTAATTGCGTACCGGTATCTATATATTTCATAATTACCCCATACCATCTAAGATGACGTAATATCCCAAAACACAATCACTTAAGCAGATATTTACTTTAAGACAAACATAATGTCTGAAATTCCTCATAGACATATGCCGGCCCACCAAATGATCTTTACAAGAGGAGGAGAAGATGATGATGCAAAACCCTACCCAAATGATGGCACCGTCACCTGCCAGGCTTGGCCTCTCCAATCCCCATTCCCCATCTATCCTCTCTACCCCATCATCCACTAGCACCAATCCAACGCCACAACCGCCAGTACCACCACCATCAGCGGCAGTAACAAGGTCAGCCTCAACCGCCCAACAGAAGCAGACATTCTTCCTCCCAACGGATTCCCCGACAAAACCTCAGGTGGGTGAACGGGCGAGAGGAAGACGCTGTGAGAGGGCGAGCGGGCGAGCGGGCGAGAGGAAGACGCCGTTAGAGGAGAAAGCGAGGTTGGTGGGGCTGCGGTCGAGAGAGAGGATGATGCGGCCGCAGGAGGAGAAAGCAAGGAGAAGCGAGGTGTGCCGGCTGCGGGCGAGAGAGAGGATGATGCGGCCGCGGGAGGAGAAAGCAAGGAGAAGCGAGGTGTGCCCTAACGGGCAAAAATATTTCTCTGGAAAAAACTTTTCGAAATCGACCGTAACGGTCGATTTTTTTTTTCTGCGTTTGATAAACCGGAAATTTTTTAAAAATTTAAATTTTTTTTCCGCTGCTACAGGATTTTTCCTGCCCGTCAAACGCCTCCTAAAGGATATCTTGAATAACAGGAAACAAATGAATATGCTTAATGTTTTACAAGAAAAGCCGTGTATAATCTTTATCCTCATACAAGACCGTGGATCTTATCTATGTTCGACTCTTCTAAAAGCCTAAAAGGCAAGAAAGATTTATTTTCCAAAAAAAGGAACAAAAAATGAAAAGACTGGATGACCTGACACATCATGTTAGGTCATTCTATAAAAATGAAAAGACTGTATGACCTGACACATCATGTTAGGTCATTCTATAGTTTCTATAGAAACCCATTACCACTACATCTACTTCATGTTATATTGCTGATTGCAAAATATCTTTCCTAACCTCTTCTTTTCCCCCGTTTCTTTCTAGGCCAATATTTCATCATCCGATATTGGAAAAATAAAGTAAAATAAAGAAAAAAGAGTAATCAATGAAAATGTTGATTGAAGTTGCATGTGTCCTCATCTTTCTCTTCACGTTCTTATTTCTTGTTAATCTCAAAAGTTCCAGATGGCTTGATGCAAAGCTTCCTCCAGGATCTATGGGGCTCCCATACTTTGGTGAAACCCATGAACTTTACTCTCAAAACCCATCCATCTTCTTCGGATATCGGCAAAATAGGCAAACTTTTCTCTCACTTCATGTTCCTTTTTTTCTTTTTTAAATTATATTTTATCATTCCTTTATTTCAGATCTCCAAATTTTAAAATGTTTATAAACATGTTCGACCTAGATCTTCAATATTATATGTATTTTTTCTTCCATTTGCATCACTATACGTTTTTGTTTTGCCATTTTCAGTTGAAAATACACTTGCTACATTGTATTATTGAAATTGTATTTTACTATCTTATGCATAAACCATTAATCCTACATTTGCAGTTTATAGTTGTCGTTTCAATTATTCGAATGAATTAACATTTATAAAGTACAACTCTTGTGAACACCATGGCCCCAAAAAATGCAGGGCGCGATGGCTAAAATATTTTGCTCATATAAAGTAAAGGAAATGTTGTGTGAGAGAGAGAGAAACCTCCCTCTCGGTGTGAGAGAGAAAGAGGAATCAACAATCCTCAGTAGAACTCTCAGTGTGAGAAAGAAAGTGGAATCAAAACCAATCAAAACCAAGTACACAAAAACCACAATACCAAATAAAAAAAAAAATTGAACCAGGACATACATAAAAAGGCCAAAAGAAGAGAGCATGCCACCCAAAACGAGGCCACGAAAGGCCAGAAAACATAGCACCCAATTCATAAGTACAACAAATGGAAAACATCATTAGAACAGAAAAAACCAGGCCATTCCAAGGACAAAAAAAAAAAACACACCAAACAACATATACCCATTCCAAGAACATGTTGGATTTAAGTAGCAAAAAAAATCTAGAACCAAGCGACAAAAGCAGCAAAACTTCAACGACAAAGCCAAACAGGAACATCAGAACCCTAACAACAATCTAACAACTAACCCCAATGACAATAGCTAACTCCGATGGTAGAATTCCAACAACCCAGCAGTAATGATCGAATTGATGATGATAGAAAAAAATAACCCACATGCAGCGATAGCACCCAAACTTGAATGACAGATGCCACATGTGTGAAACTTTGATACTGTCATTTTAATAATGACAAAAAATACCATGAAACTTTTTGTACGGAAGGAAATAAAAAAAAAAAAGATTTCAGGATTCGGTAAATGTAAAACTTGTTAATCTTTATATGCATATCATGACCAATATACTCCTTTAAAAACAAAAAAATGTCTTTTTTTCCTACTCATAACATTATTTCATACCTCTTTTGTTATCTCATACACAATCTTATATCTTTTTTGTTATCTTATACACATTATCTCATACTTATGTTTAACATTACCTCATATATTTGTTATTATTTCACACCTCTTTTTAGCGTTGTTACACATACATCTGTCATATCTTATACATCTTTTGTTATCTCATATACATTAACACATACCCCAGTCATTATCTCATGTCATTCCTTGTCATACCCAGAGATAATGACAACATTACATGTAGGCATTAAAGTAAATATTATGCATATTGGTAATAGGGTTTACATCCAGCGTAAATACATGGAGCACTATATAGCAATAGTAGAACCTACAACCTAAATAGCAGTCCCCCAACAATCGCAGGATGTAGAACCCAACATAGAATCCTAATAAACCCCAACTGCAAAACCCAATAGTCAACCACAATAGAACCTCCATGGCAGCACCAGCACCCTGAAAAAGGCAAAACCCAAACCCTCGCGATGGCAGGGCCCAAAACCCAGCAGCTAAACCCATCTACAAATCGTAACCCAATGGCAATAGTAATAGAACCTCAATGGCAGACGACAGCAACTCCTAGAGGCGGAAAGAACGGTGGCATCGGCACGACCGAGTGACAGAATCCACTAGCAAAACCCAATGGCAAGTTGGCAACCCCCCATCAAGCCCATTAGCAAGAGAGAGAGAGAGAGAGAGAAAGAGACTAAAAAGTTGAAATGTCCTCGCGCAGATACGGGGATGTGTTCAGAACGCATGTGTTGGGGTACCCGAGCGTGATGTTAGCGGGGCCAGACGATGTTAAGTTCGTGCTTGCAAGTCGCTCGGAGCTGTTCAAGCCAACGTACCCAAGGAGCAAGATGACGCTGATCGGGCCCTCGGCCCTGTTCTTCCACGAAGGCGACTACCACATGCGACTGAGGAAGCTGGTTCAGGCCTCCCTTCTCCCCGACTCCATCCGTTCCATCGTTGCCGACGTCGAGGCCGTTGCCATATCCGTCCTGGCTTCGTGGAGCCATGGCAATGTTGTCCACGTCTTCTCCGAGATGAAGCAGGTGAAGGTTTTTTCCTTTTGCTCTTCTGGTTTTACCAGGATGTCCCATGTGTGCTCAGATCTATATATTCCAACCGGAAAGGAGATTGCAATAATCGCCTGCAGGTGTAAAGTATTAGATTTTGACTCTATTCCAGCTTTTCACAAGTTCAACTTAAAATCTCAATTGGATTCTTGTCCATTGGCCACCGTTAACACTTGATTGAGTTGGGCCTTCATCGAATCGATCCCCGTTCATGAATATCAAACTCCAACATCCAAACACGATTTCAAATCACGCCAGGCCCGAACAAAGGAATTTAAAGTCACATCGGTAATTAGACATTTGATTCATTCACGTAGTGTGCACCTCCTTTGCATATAAACCATTATTGATTGGTCCATGCTAAATTACCGATCACTTGCGTAAGGGATAAAAGCTAGACTTCTATTAAAAAATATTTTAAACAAAATGTGAAACCTTTAATATGTTTATAAACACTAATTTAATATAAATAATGTTTTAGTTTAAGTCATTTTTGTAAAAAACAAAAAATAATCTTTCTATTACAAAAAAAAATTCAAGTTATAAGACCCATGCATTTTTTTATTTAAAAACATTATTTAAGTGAGAAAACAATTAACTTAATGTATGTTTCTCACCAAAACACTTTTAAGATCATATTTATACGGTTAGATTTTATTTATAAGGTTAGATTACAAAAGAAAAATTCAATACTTTAATAATTAATCTTAAGCAATCTGGTTTTGTTTCTTCCCCAACTGGTTTGTTTTTTTCAATATATATATATAAAGAGAGAGAGAGAGAGAAAAGTCAGGGAAAAAAACCAGACACTTCAATTTTTTTGCTAAAAATTATATTAAATAGAATATAAACATCTTAATATATTTATAATAACTATTTTGTTATAAAAACATGTTTTTATTTAATATTTTTTAAGAAAAAAGTGGATTTTTCTATTATCAAAATGTTGATGATATAATAGTTATTCATTTTTTATTATTATAAAAACACTGTTAAAGTTCAAAAAATGATCAACTTTCTCTGTGTTTTGCATCAACCTATTCTTGAGATCATATCAATAAGGTTAATTAAATTATAAAAGAAAACACTTCAAACATCAAAATTGAAGCGTCATGTTTTTGTTCCAAACCTGGTGTATACATATATATATATAAACTCACAACACACACACACACAAATGGGTGAACTTTAATTGATCACCTTGCCACAGGAGCTGGTTTCAATATTGATTGTTTTACATGTTTTGGTGGATGCAGTATACGTTTAATGTAGGTATCACTTCTATCCTTGGGATACTGGAGGACAGCTGCAGGGAGGAACTGAGGAGAAACTACTCCATCATAGAAAAAGGCTACAATTCATTCCCTAACAAGTTTTCCGGTACATTATACTCCAACGCCCTCATGGTAAGCCCAAGTCTGCCTCGTCTGTTATATTCTTATTTCACGTGCACTTATAATATCGAGCCCGTTTCAGATTTTCTCATCATTAGCAACACTTTTCATCATTGTAACAGAGAACATAAAACAAAAATATTGTGTATATGCATTGCAAGATCTTGAATGTCCGGAAAGCAACCAAAGTGAAATGACCAAAATACCTCTCACATAAAAAAGTTTTAGAAAGGAAAAAACATCCTTTTATAAGGACAAAAATGAAAAGGTGAAAAGACATTTCCTATTTAAAGGACAAAAATGAAAAGGTGAAAAGATATTTCCTATTTAATGTACTTTATACAGTTAAGTACTTGAAGGCTTGTGAGGGGTAATACATGAACATCTTGTTCGCGGGGTGCGGGTGCCGGAGTGGTATATCCCACAAAATTTAGGTAAGCAGTGCAGTAAGAGTATTTTATTATTATTATTTTTTAATTTATTATATATATATAACATAATAAGCATGTATATATTATGTTAGATTACAATTTAGTTATTTATATATGTAACATACTTGAATAATTGTATTGCATAGGAAGTCATCAAAACAACATATATTATATAAGTAATTTAATAATATGACATTATAACTGGGCTCGGGTGTGAGTCGGAGCCGCACCCATGTCCGGTGCGCACCCGACGAGACTCAGGTCGGTAGTAAAATAGAAGAGTCCGAATGACTTAAGTTCTACCCATACACCTAATGCGCTTTATTTCGGAAGTCAGATTCAATCTGAGTGCTGGTCCAATTAAACTGGATAATCATGACAAAATAAGTGCTCCTGTAAGGATAAAATGGTAAAAGTGCAAATGTATTTTTCTCAAATGTGAAAATTCCCTTTCATAAAATGGAAGATTCTAAACAAATAAAGTGATATTGGTGACCCCAAATACAGAAGTCGATTCGAAGGACGTCAGATCGACTTAAACATTGATGTTTTCCATGTGGGCCGTGGCGGAGTCACAGGAGCCGGCAGCGGCCCTGCTTCCTGTTAGAAGAAAATTAAATTTACATGTAAAATTTATAAAATTTCATTTGTCATTATATGTTGGGATCGGTCCCTGTTAAAACTTTTTTTATACTATAATTTGAACTCCTTCCTAAAAATGCCTTGCTATGCTCTGCATGTTGGTTTGTCTAACTTTGGGTGGATCACACCAAAACCATTTGGTGGAGTAATCAAATGGCCAAAATGAGTCGGTCAAAGAATAAAGCAAGACATTTTAAATCCAACTTTAGCATTTGATCACATTTTTTATTCATTATTTTTTCTCAACTATCGATTTAGAAAAAAACTAAGGGCTGCAATTGTTCCTTATTCATGTAGTATGTGTGTGTGTGTGTGTGTGTGTGTTATATGATGATTGAGTGTGTTATATGATGATTGAAACTATCCCAAAATATTAAATAAAAAATCCAACTTTTCCATATGTAGAACAGATTCTGTGAATTGGCAAACCTAGAGAAACTATTTTTGCAGAGTTCATAACATAAGACTTTTGTATGCAATATCGATTATTTGATTTTTCAATCTTATATCCTTGGACATGCAACGTAGACGAGAATGAGTTGCATGCACCGCTCGGTACACGCAACACTTGTATACCTAAGAAAAAGAAGGCAGGGAGAAGTGGTGCAGACAAGGGGGGAGCGGCCCCATCTCAAAAAAAAAGAAAAAATTACATCTAAATTTAAAAAAAAAATCACTTATTTTATATAATAACTTTTGCAATTTTTTTTAACTATAATTCCACCCCCTCCATCTTCAAAACTTTCTAACTCCGTCCCTAGTAGGGAGTGACTCAGTCCCTAGTAGGTAGTGAGGTTTTTGTCATTAACCATACCTTGGTAGCCCACAAAAAATTGTGCACCAGTACAACTTACATAACCGACCTCCACATGTAGACTCCATATTCCATATAGCTGAATTTATTTTAATACAACTCAGTAGTGCCAGCACATGGCATGGCCAACTAGATAAAAGTAAGCTGGGGAATCGATCTACTCTCTTTATCTCTCTTGAATATCAAGAATACTTCGTTTATTAAGATTATTTACCTTAGATAGCAAGATAACATGCGTGAATAGTTTTTGCTGCAACATGCAAGGAAGAGATTGGGGTCGATCTTGAGCAAACTAATTGCAGAGAGGAGGGAAAAAGGCGAAGCAAAGAATGATAGAATGGGAAATCTATTGAGATACAGGAGTGAAAATGGTGAGGGCCTGAGCGATGAGGAGATCGCTGACAATGTCATTGGTGTCCTCTTTGCCGCCCAAGACACCACAGCTAGCGTCCTCACATGGCTCCTCAAGTACCTCCATGACAACTCCCAAGTTCTCGAATCGGTTCGCGTAAGTACAAGAGATTTTGCTTCACTAATACTTGGTCACATTTTCTCAAAACGGAATCTGTAACCATGTTTGCATGTCCTCAACCAGTCCTGTCTTTCTTCAGGCAGAACAAATGGCTATACATGAGGAGAACGATGGAGGGCAAAAGGGCGTGATGTGGGGACAAACTAAGAAAATGCCCCTCACTTCTAGAGTACGTGCCCATAATGTTTTCTCATTAATTTGAACGTTTATGTGCACGGACCCAAGCTGGTTATGTGCACAGTCATGTGTATGAGAAATTCTGCATAGGTGTGTGAAATGACCAAACTCTTTCATTAAAATTTTAAAAAAATTAAAAAAAAATAAAAAGAGACTGTAAAAATGTTAGAAAGATTGAAAAATTTTATTACTTTATAAAAAAATTCAAAAATACTCCCAAGCCCCCTTTGGTGCATACTTGTTGCGTGCATGCATGCATCTTATATCTATGCAGGGACAATCACACACTAGCTAACATCAGTGAATGGGAGTTCAAATAGCTTTTCTTTAATTCCAGATAACTTATCCTTGAAATTCAGCTCTGTTCAAACGAAAGTGAAGTTCACTTATCAAAGAGGAATCCTACCTTCTTTATTTAGTGTTAAAATGAAGAGAAGAGAAAAACAAACGCTCGATTAATCGTTGTAAGGGTACACCCTAGTGGTATTTGTGCAGACCAATATCAAGCGCCTCCTGCTAATGGGATATCGATGGGTTTTTCTTTTTCGTTTAGTCATTTGAGCTTATCATACTAATTAAGGGACGCCGTTATAAAGTTTTAGGTGACTGTGAGGTCCAGAATAACGCTTTTCTAAACCCAATTTAATGTATATTTAGGAAATGGTTATAAGGATAGGCTGTAGATCATATAAATAATTCAAAATAGACAAATTTAAATTTTGACAATTTAAGGAATAATTTTGTAGATTTACATCTCTTTCATTTTAGAAAAATAAAAACTACAAAAAGGCATAGGTGTCTAAGGTTTGGACAAACAAAAAAAAAAAAATCGCCCGTCAACTTTCCAGAGTTGTAAATGGGTATTCAACTATTGGGATAAATAGTCAATTCTTAAGCACCTTTTTATAACTTTTTTAATAAACTTATTGTGCAGCCCTGTCCATGGAAGTTTTTTAAGACATTTGAAGCATCGACTTCGGTGCAAAGGGGAAGGTTGCCGCCTTTTTGTTTATGGCATTTATCATTTTCTCAAGGGTAATTTTGTTATCCTGACAAGAGGTTCATTTTGTACTTGTACCATTTTATCGCTTTGTAATTAAGGTGGCTTGTTTTTCCCTGCTGGCTGCTTCATTGTTGTGGCCGTCCAAACTGAAGGTGGATGCTCATAGACCAGTTACATTTACAAATGTGTGCATGAGTCGGATTGGACGTCAACATGTACAACCTTCATTCATTCCAGTACCAGCCAATGTTGACGCATCCACACCTCGTCTTAAATAATGGACGTCAAAAGCACACCAACAGTGTTATTCAGAAAGTACACAGTTTTCATAATCGACCAAGCATATGCCAGCTATCTCACACTAAAAAACTTGCTTGTTTGATTAGTCAACTGACACGCTTGTAATGTGCAATTCTGCAACATAAGTGCATGGCCATAGAAACACACGCGCTTCTCTGTATGTGTGCTACTTAGAGCATGGGTTTTCACTATTGAAAGGGTACTGGTAGGCAAAGGGCGGGGCACACCGCTCCTTCGGCGTTTGGCTGGGGTGGCTCGTCGCCTCTCGGCGTCGACGGCCTCATCCCTCGGCGGGCTCCTAGGCCACGCCCGTATCAGGTACTCATGGTTTCAGGTAATTCTGGAGACACTTAGAAAAGCTAGCATCTTGTCATTCACTTTCAGAGATGCAGTAGCAGATGTGGAGTATAAAGGTTTCTTCTGTTCATCACTTGGCATCTATGACTAGAGAAACTGGATTAGACAACAGGAGGAAACAATTTTATTTAGTAACTTCTTTTTGTTTCATTACATGATGCAAATTGCAACAGGGTACTTGATTCCGAAAGGATGGAAAGTGCTGCCCTTTTTCAGAACTTTACATCACCAACTCTGAGTTCTTCCCCAATCCGCAGAAATTTGACCCTTCCATATTTAAGGTATGCATTTCTCCAACCCGTTTACTAGCAGTAGCATACTTCTTAAGGGGGCGTTTGATAGAATGGAATTATGGAATTGAAAATATATTTCTGGAAATATATTTCCTGGAAAAAGGGAATGAGAAAAATATTTTCGATTCCCATTTTGATGAGTGTTTGATAACTGAGAAATATATTTCCAGAAACATATTTCTGCGTTTGATTTTTAAGAAACATATTTCCAGATTTTCAGAAATACATTTCTTTGTTTGAATATGCATAGCTGCATGCTTGGAGGCCATCCTGCTTTGGTTTATACAGAAAGAAATTGACATGAAAACATTGGTATAGACATAAAGCAAAAGCAAAATTGAATAAACAAATACTAGGAAAAGGAGGAGCCTCCATTCTTCAGATCTTCTTTCATAATATCATATTCATATGCTTGAAAAATAATCTTGGACAAACGAACTACCACCTTTTACAACATACACATCAGACTCCAATAAACCACCACCTTTCACATTAGCCATCTCTACCATAGTTCACACAACCACATTAGCATGAGCAACTTTAGAAAATTTGGCATCTGAACCACCGGGTTGAGAAGCAAAATACAAACCTGTTACAATAGCAATATCTTGCAGTAGGGCCTTTCTTCTCTCACCAAAACCAGGTGCTTTGACTGCAGCAACGTTGAGTATACCACGTAGCCTGTTCACAACCAGTGTTGCAGTTGAAAGAACAAGAAATTGGTGCAGTTGAAAGCACCTCCATCCCCTCTTCAACATCAACTGTTGTCTCAAAGGATGATGAAGATTCTATAGATAGGACACCGTGAGGGCCAACTTTATCAATGGCATCCGCAATCATGGTTCCCACGAACTCATCATTCCCAGAAGAGATGGATGCAACAGCTTCAAATAAAAATACATATTCATCAGTCAGGAAAAAAGAGAGGAAGCTACAAATATGAAACCAGTAGCAGCCCAAAAAGAATATATTAAAACAGCTAACATCGTCCATCTGCAGAACACGTTAGACTTAGAACCCACAAACAGAAAGAATCTCCCGTGCCCAAGCTCCCGCAAGAAAACATCTAGAAAACTCAGTGGGTTCAAGAGATGAGATGATAGCAAGAAATCAGATAATCAGAAAACTCAGTGGGTTCAAGCTTCCTACCTGCATTCCACAAATGAACTTTGTCAAGATTTCAGAATACTATAGCTACCAAGCTGGAGACAGACAAGCTTCTAGCAGTACCACACATCAAGGCGAGCTGACCCACAATGAAGCAGTCATAAATACAATTGATTATTAAAAGAACTACTATCAAAGAAAAAACAACATAAAAAAGAACCAGTACTCATAAAAGTTTACTCACAATACAGCCGCAAGAAGATCCAACAAGCACAAAACAACCACTACTTCGATTTCTGCGAAAGCATAATCAACGACTACCACGATTCATTACGTAATAAAACAACTGAAATTGAGGCATCCGAGCTTCCAATTAGACCATAAGCCAAGATACATTCGATACAAGAAGACAAGCAACTAGTAACCACACACCTCCGACCCCTACCCTACAAAAAGATGAAACAAAAATCGTTTCCAGCATGAACTACAGAAAATCCGGAAGTTCAGAATATCTAGGGTCTACATTGCACCTAAATTCTAAGTCTTACGATGCCCATTTAGATATTGCCCATGAATAGAAAAGGATAAATGTAAGCCAATAGGAGGAGGACGAGGAGGAAAACGACCAGAACCTTTCTTTTTCTTCTNCTTCATTTCAGCCCCATCAAGCTGAAAGACAAATCATAGATCAGAAGAATAAACTAAAAACAGCTACGTGGACACATTAGGAAATGCAAAAACCAGAGATGAATTTGATCATAAACATTAGTGCTTTTGTCCGAAGTGCTTCAGATAAGTAAGCGTGAAACTATAACCTATAATGGTTTCTAGGAACAAAGCAAAAAACCAAAGAGAAGCAGCATATGACGACTAATACTATAACATATTCTCTATTTTTCATGCTATTGCAATCTGTTATGTAGACTAACTGAAGTGGCACTAGAAATAATGAACAGAAATATTCCATAATTAAGAGAAAAGCACAGGCACAAGCGATAAAAATTGGGGAATAATCAACACCAGGGAAACAAGTATTTCATAACCTGCGAAAGAGAAAGTACGCCGCAGAAGCCAGAACCTAAATAAACGTTTGCATCACCAAGAAACAATCTCTAACATAACCCAATCGATTCTCTTCCTTTTTCTTAATTCGAAGAACAAAAATCATGAACGCCCAAAAAGGGCAAATCGAAAACGAAGGTAGCACTCACACAAGCCAAATCAACTTGGGCAATCTTTACAAAACGCCTATCATAACCCAGAAAGCAAAGAAATAGGGCCAATCAAAAGAAGAGAACTACTCATGCCTTCATATTGGATTTCTTCGCACGTAGCTTCTTGTCCTTCTTCTACTTTGCCTCTCTCTCTTCTGCAAGGAGAGAAAGGAACAGAAGAATGAGCAACAAAAGAGAGATTGAAATTCAACGGAGCAGAGAATTGTGAACAGAAACTGTAGCAGGAAATGGAGCGGGAGCGCGCAGGAGGGAAAGAGGGAAAAAGGGAAAAGAGAAAGAGGGAAAGAGGGAAAAAGGGCCAATCTGCTGAGCAGCGCCTCTCTCTTGCTCACTCTGTAGCTCAAATGGCCAACTCAGAAAGGAGCAGAGAGAGAGAGAGAGAGGCGAGGGGAAAGAGGGAAAAAGAGAAAGAAGCAGACATTATTACCTGTAGCAGGAAATGGAGCGGGAGCGCGCAGGAGCAGAAGCGAAATCACGCACAGGAGGAGAAGAGCGGAGGGAAGCGGAGCTGCCAGACGCAGGCAAAGGTTCCTTGCGCCAGGGAGGGAAAAGAACGACCAACCACGGGCGAGAGGAAGACGACGCGGGCGAGGATGAGAAGAGCAAGACGAGGAGAGACGCGTGAGGAGAAGCCAACGGGCAAAAAAAAAAATTCTGGAAACATTATTCCACCCCTCCAGGTGGAATAATGTTTCCGGAAACATTATTTCGGAATCGACCTCATCGGTCGAAAATTCCGATTCCGCGTTTGATACTTATTCTCATTTTCAAAAATTTGAATTATTATTCAGGTGCTATAGAATACCGGGCTATCAAACGCCCCCTAAAGGAAAACCCTCAACCTGCTACTAATTCTTGAACAAAAGACTGTGAGTATCGAATATTCCCAGCAACAGTACATATCAACACCGTTCTGCCCGGTAAGGCAAGAAGCTTCCATAATGTCTCATCTAAGACAAGTCAAATCTTAAAGAGATTCAGTTTTCGTCATTTTATGCAAGCTAAGTATTTTTCATCTCTTGTTTTGCAGGTTGCACCGAGACCAAATACCTTCTTGCCATTCGGTACTGGAATCCATTCTTGCCCTGGCAACGAATTCGCCAAGCTTGAGATGCTTGTGCTTGTCCACCATCTTGTAACCAAATATAAGTGGGTTTATGCACACAAACACACACACACACACACTTAGACATTTCATTTCAAATCTTTCAAAAAAAAATCAATTTACTATCCTTTTTCCAATAAATCATACTAAATGCATATTGTTTAAAATATGTGAAAAGCATAGAGTTAATTCTGCAAATTTCAGATGATATAATTGGCTAAGCACATTTAGGAAAACAAATTCAGCTACCAGGCAAAACCTAGGCCACTCAGTTTTACTCAAAAATATTTAAATGAAATACAATTGTGCTAACATGTTTATGAATACTAATTTAGTACAGGCAAGTTTAATGCTAGTTATTTCATGAAAATTATTGATTTTTCTTTTTTCAAAATTTTGATGTTACAAGAACATGTAATTTTTATGTCTAGAAAAGCAGTTGAGCTTCACAATGATTAACTTAATAGATGTCTCATATCAAGATCATTTTTATAAGGTTTAACTGCATGATAATACTATGAATTAGGAGACTAGTTTTTGTCCATTATGTGGTCTTGTGTGTGTGTGTGCACGTCTATATATATATATATATATATATATATATATATATATATATATATATATATATATATATATATATATATATATATATATATATATATATATATATATATATATATATATATATATATATATACACACACAGGTGACTATGTTTTCTTTTGATGAACCTTTCTTCACATTTTTGTCGAACAATTGAAGTGTTATTACAGTAAGTATTATCATGGCAATTATTCTAGGAATCGTCATTCTCTCCACATTCTTACTAAAAGGAGTTACATTATAAACGCGCACTTTGATCCACAACTTTTTCTTAAGCCCCTTTTTATGCCTTTATAAGGAAAGGATAGTAAATTATGCTTCTTATTCATTATATATCAGGCCATAAATATACTTCTCGATACTTTAATTTTTACTAATGAACATAATTTTAGAGGAACAGAAAATCATATCTATACATTAAAGTTTTTACTAATTTGTGAACAATAGATATTTCATTGCCTTCGAAGTAGCTATATCCATCCTTCCAGTCCAGGACTTATCAACATGAGCCACATTGGGAACACATGATCCAAATCACTTTTACCAGATCTTGAATCTGATTAAGATCTATGCCCTAATGTAGTAGAACCATTTGGTCAATACAAATTCAACCTTAAAAATGTTCTTCCCATAAAATATCTCTTCTAGTTAAGCTTGGAAAACCAGTATTAAATATCACAATTAGAAATATTTTGGGTATACTATGCAATTTGTTTATCAAATTTTAACAACACTTCACATAATTTGAGCTGAAGAAGCATTTCATAACAGATTATGTGCCTCAGTGCCTTGTTTAATCCAAGCCACACAAGCAACCGGATGGATGTTAAAAATGTCTTGCACATTAATAAAGTTTGAAAACTGAACCTATACACGTCAACTTTCAGGTCAGCGATGGAAATTTACTGCCCTTCAAAAAGCCGAAGCTCCCACCTAATGGTCCTAATCTCGTCTCCCTAAAGTGCAGGACCTGCTTTCGGTGCTTGGAGCAAACATATCATCTTGCTTTATAATTCAGAAATACACATCCAGTGATTTTGGATTGGTATACAATCCAAGTTCTGAAGCACCAGGCAGGTCAACCTCAAAATTCTTGTGGATTTGAACTCCATTCTTGGCACACAACGAGAAGACATTGATAGTCCCCAGGGCTGTGTTGATTTTGAGTAGAACAAGAAAGAAAATACAAACAGACAACGGTGTATATAATGGTAGGCGCTAGTTTTCTTTTATTTTGAAAAACAGAGTGAAAGAGAGGGAAATCAGATTACTTTGAACCTGGCAGTCTATGCGTTTCTTCTACTCAAATGGGTGAAACCTATTTTTGTTAGGCAGCCTTAAAATGAGGTGTTTCAGTCAGGTAGACTTGAAATGAGGTGTCAACATGTTTAAGGCGTCAATATCTATAAAAAAAATACAGCCCTGAAAGTATAGGGAGTGAGAGCATCAACATCTAACATTTTTATTTGAAAGATCATACATCCAGTTGGGACCTACCTAATTTATGTGGCGTGAATTGGAGAGAAAAAAAAATTAACTATATATGTCCAATTGGCTATATGTTCAAAATACCTGCATCACTTTACTTGAATACATTTTGTTATGTTGATTCTTTTCAACATTTTGCCGATACAGATTTTTCAAGATTGCATCAGCCCCTTTATTTTAGGATGGGATTGTGGCATTAGTTTGCATCAACCCCTTTATTTTAGGCAATAAGCAACAATTCAAGGTGTGTGAAACCATTGGTGCCAAACTATCTTCTATGGAGCTGCGGGCTCTCTAAATGGTCTTATGCCACTCCGTGTATACAACGAGCGTATGCTATGTGGACCATACTACCAATATGTATATTTACTTTAATGCCCACCCTTGGTGTCTGTTATTATGTCATACTCGTAGGGTCTGAAATAATGACAAAGAGTAGTATGTGATAATAACTGGGGCATAAGATAACGTGTATGAGATAACAAAAGAGGTATGAGATAATGACAAATGTATGAGACAATGATAAACAGAAGAATGAGATCATGTGTGTGAGATAACAAAAGAGGTATGAGATAATGACAAATGTGTGAGGTAACGTTAAACAGTGGTATGAGATAATGTGTATGAGATAACAAAACAGGTATGAGATAATGGTAGATGTATGAGATAATGTTATGAGCAAGACAAAAAAAATGAAGACGTTTTTTTTTTCATTCGAATAACGATATGCATATTTGGACAAAGAAGTTTAACTTTTGTCGAATCCAAAAATCTTCTTTTTGTGGTTTTCTATTTCATTCATACAAAAAGTTTCTTTTTGCATTCCTCATAGGTATTTTTTTATTATTATTAAAATGGTGCATGAAAAATTCATACATGGCATGGCATATATAATCAGCTTCGTCTCTAAATGCTAGAGAATCTCCAAATTGTGCTCCTCATTAGCAAGTCACTTCTGGTTCTGTTGCATTCGTATTTGTAGAATGTGATGTAAAATCACAATATTCAAGAACATATAGACAGAAACCAGTGCGTCAGAACTCGACATTAAAATTGAAAACTGACCAAGCTGCAACTGACATGAAGTTTGATGTAATTTGTTATCTATTGCTTTGCTTTTGGTATTGTTACAAATTGAGAACTTGAATGATGGGTCATTGTATCGCAGCTAAAGCATCTTAAAGAGACCCTTTCCACCTTGAGCCTTTTTCTTGTAAATGGTCCAGGAAGCAACTTTCTCATAAGATTTTTTTTTTCACTAGTGAATACCAGGTAATTAAGACACCGTTTCATTACTCAAGTACATGATCCAGACAACCAATTTGTTGTTAATCAATGGTCTCCAATGAGTGGTTTTCCGATATCTTCCATATTTCTCTAGAGAGAATTGCATATCTCAATATTAGATGCCTTTACAGGATCAAAATTGAACATGTCAAATTTTCTTTTGTCTCGTCACTAATATCTACAGCATGAATTGAAGGAAAACAAAAAGGAGACAGGAGTCACAGTAGTACACAGTTTTAGGTTCTTGAGCTTGCTTAAAGAACCGGTCAAAATGTAGTATAAGTTCAACTTCAAGGAATGCAAATGCAAATTTTGCTTTCCTCAATAACATGAAAAAAGTAGTAGACCGAGTATCAATTGCACAGCAGGAAGAGCTGCATATCTAATGGTTCCATTAAATAAATCAGCTGGCAAGTTTCGTGAAATAACTAAAAAAAAAAAAACAAAGGAAGGTGGCTAGAGACCCTCTTGAATCAACCCTTCAAACTCTAAAATCTGTATTTCCAAAGCTCGTGTTTGTGCACTTTGTATTGGCATGGAGTTTGCTCCTAGCAACAGCCACCCCCAGTGACTCGTATCAATTCAATGAGCCATGCACCTCATTTGATCATAGAAAGGGAGCAAGCTGAGCAGGTTATATGTTATAGTCTATAACAATGTGGGGGCGGAGCTAGACAATGTTTATGATGAGTGTTGAATTAAAGCTTCTAAATTTTGACAAAGGCTAAAATATATTTTTAAAATTTTTTATATAGGACAAGTGAAATTTTCTAAAATTTAGATGTAATTTTTTTTTAACTTTTTCTTTTGAAAGGGGCTAGGGCCCTTGCGGGGTCCGCCGCTCTAACAAAGAACTATGTGTCATGGACTATCTGTCATGGATTAGAAATACCCAAAATATCTCAATGGCTAAATGGAAGACACTACATAATGATAAAAAAAGGCATGGGTCAAAAATGCCCTCGTCAAATGATTGAAATACCCCTGAGTTTAAATCGCGGGAGAGGTAACGCATAACGCAGAAATCATTTCAAGGAAACAAGTCAAAACATAGCTTCTTTAAATTATCAATGATAAAAATTGACCTCCACAACATAAAAAAAATGATTGATTTTCAAATGCCATAAGACAAAACGGAAGCTTCACCCTCATCTTCTTCCATCTCTTTCTCCTTTGAATTCTCTTGATGTCTCTCTCTCTACTCTCACAATCCTCTTTGAGTCTTATTAAAGAAGAACATTCGAATTCCTCCACGCCAGCTAACGCTTCAAAGCTGGCCAACGACAGTTATGGCAAGCTACATTCAAACAGTCTCCAATCAATCCAAAATGACTAACGACAATCCTGGAAAATCAAACAACAATGGGAAGTTTCACTTGAATTCAAATGGCTACAGCAAATCCAACGTATTCAGTAATGATAACAATGGAAGCATCTTGAATACAAACGCCCAAATCCAACGATAACCGCAAGGGAAAAACACCTAAAGGCTAAATCCAACGACAGCAAGGGAAAAATCTTGAAGAGCAAATCCAACATTCTCAGCAATGACGACAATGGAGAGATTGATTCAAACTCAACTGATGAGAGGGCATGTGCCATTCATGAACGTCAAAATCCACCACATGGTCTTCAACCTAAAACGGTAGGAGGAGAAAAAGGAAAGATACAAAATCATGTCTTAATTAAACAAAATCCTCCAACGTTCATTTGATGTCTCCAACAGTTACAAATTGTTGTATATATTGTAATGATACTCATGAATATGTACGAGAAGAAAAATAACAAGAGGAGCTACCATTCCACCATGGACGTAGGTTCTTTCGAACCAAACCACATAAATATGTTTTCTCGTTTCTCTCTCTTTCCTCTTCTTGCTTTCCTTTGTTATTCTTTATGGTATCATAGCTATCGATGATCATGGTTTCCTCTTCCTTAGTAGTGTTGTCCAATAATTCATTTTTTTCATACCCACTGAATCAAAATGTGTCGAACTTTGTGTCCCTGAAACTGACGCACAACAACTTCTTACTATGGAAGATGCAAATTTTTGGCTCTTATTGAAAATCAATACATGGAGGGGTTCTTGATAGGCTTGACCCCTGCTCCACCGAATACCATCGTAGACCTTGCTGATCCGCAAAAGTTCATCTTCAATCTTAAGTTTGAATCATGGTGTCAATCCGATCATCTTGTCAAAGGATGGATTACTGGTACGTTATTTGAAAGTGTTCTTGGCTTGGTCGTTGGGCTTAACTCTTCTCAATAGATCTAGTCCATTCTGATTGATGCTTTTGCTCAAGAATCCCAGAAACGGGACTTTCATCTCACTCACATGCTTACAACATGTAAGAAGGGTGACGACGCTCTTGAAATATGTGTCGGCAGGTTCAAAGCTATACGTGATGACTTGGCCGCTATAGGAAAATCCGTTGGAGATCAAGAAAAATAGATCCAAATTGGGAATTCCAAAGCTCTACCCTCTTGAATTCGAATTTTGAATTTTGGCTCTATAACTCTTTCCTTTTGAATTCAAATCTTGAATTCGAATTTCAAAATTTGGCTCCAAAGCTCTTATCTCTTTAATTCAAATCTTGAATTCGAATTTCGAAATTTGGCTCCAAAGCTCTTATCTCTTTAATTCAAATCTTGAATTCGAATTTCAAAATTTTGGTTCCAAAACTCTTTCCTCTTAAATTCAAATCTTGAATTCAAATTTTAAATTTTGACTCCAAAATCTCTTACGACAGTGGAATGCCCAAGCCACGACATGTGACATTGTTGCATGTGGAATGCCATAACACCAGAGTCATCCTGGCCCTTCTTCTTCTTTATTCTTATTTGCTTTTATTTAAACAAATGCCTCACCTTTTTTTTCGCCAAATGGCATTTTATTTCCCACAATGCTGAGCACTCACCACCGGAACTCGTAGGTGGACCTCCTGATGGGATCAACTGTAAAAAGGAGGGAGAGGTGACAGAAGAAAAAGAGAGAAAAGGGAAATACATCGGGTTCTTTTTATTTTTAACGATTAGATTATTTTCACGTTTTAAAAATCTACCGTACTTTTTTGTTTTAAATTTCGTTCTATAAAAATCTTTTCTTTTTTGGATTTCTCATTGAGGCATAAATAGTCAAAAACCATTTCTGTTACTTTCAAACGAGTTGCCGTTTTGTAAATTGTATGTAGGGGCTAGCATAGCATGACCCTAAATCTACTTTCAAAGTTAAAATACTCGTTGATGCTTATGTTTTCCCTTTTCAAATTTACTTTACATTGGGATGTCTATAAGGACTTTGTTTTCGTAGATACAACTAATGCATATAATATGGAAGCCAATACGTTATTTTATTCCTCAAAAAGGTATTCACGTTCATGCTTTATTGATTGAGACTATGTGTTAGGAGTTGGAAATATTCAAATTCTCTTCCATGGTAAAAAGTGGGTGGCAAAGGTGAAAGAAAGAGACCTTTCCTAAAATGGTAAAATGCTTGCAGCTAAGGGTAGGCGTAGGGTCAGAGGCTCGTCGGGCTTTCGGATCCTTGATGGACCGAGCTCAACTTCAAATCAGGTTGGGCCGGGCTAAGTATTTTATTAATTTTAATTATATATACATATATACTTATATTTATAAATATAATAGATATATTTAAATTATTTTAATAAAAATGAATTGGGTGGGACTCAGGCACAAGCTGAGTTAGCCGACCTGGGCCCGACTTCCAATCGAGATGCCCGCTCGTAAATGCTGCCCTGTGGTAGGCGCCAAACATTGCGCCTCAAAATTTGGTAATTCTATGAAATAATGAAATTCATTTTAAGAAATAAAATAAAGATGTGTGGCTTTTGGAGAATATGGTTCAAAAAGGTGCGTCCAACAAAAAAAATTACAAGTTACATAAAGAAGCCACATTTTTAACTATGTTCCAATGAAGGATGTTGGGAGGTAGGCTCCCCACCATTTATTGAGAAGGAATCATATGTACATGATAAAAAAAAGATGTACAAAGAGTGACAAGGATGCCATGCATCAATTAGTGAGTAGTAGGTTTCAAAAACAAGAGCTGCTAACACAACAACCCCTCACAAGTAATACAAAAAACCAGGCAAAAACAACCTTTACCAAAAAACAAAATTAAGCATATAAGATGATCAATTAGTAGAGTATATGTCAAAAGAGATGGAGCAGTCCCTTACCAGAGAGCAGATGTTGAAAGGAATTGTATCATCTTTGAGCCTTCAGTGACAGCTATGTTGAGATAAAAAACTCTATTTCTCATGTCAGTTCCTTCTACCTTCAATAATAGACTTGAGGAGTCAGATCCATCCTTTGTTGTTGGAATAGATGGCAAGGGGGATCGAACTGGTGGAGCGCACAATTTTCCCCCACTTGAGAATGTTAAATTCTGCATCATCTACACCATAGCATGCTTCCAGGGACAAAGCTCATTTATTATTAGCATCTGAATCTTGCAAGCACCCAACCACTATTCTTTTGCATTTAATGATGAGAGTGATGACATACAACTTATCTGAGATGCCAACATCTTCCACTACATGTGAACAAATGAGACCATGACTCCCCCAAAGTTTAACTAGATTTGTATCCATGTCATTTCATTGGAAGACTTTATAGGCCTCTTTGCATTTATGCCAAATGATGTGGTAGAGGGACTGAGTCTTATTCGCGTCTCAACCTTCATGGTATGCTATATTCCTAGCCCACCAAACCTGCCAGCAAACAATATGAAAGGTGACTAACCAACATTTGGTCATCCAATGGTGCTTGAAACAATTATTCATCCAGATTTGGAGCTCCTGTTTTATATCCTGTCAGGGCACTCTGAACTTTTCAAACTTCTTAACTATTCATTGCCATGTTTTATGGGCCTGGTGACATTGAATGAGGAGGTGGTTGTTAGATTCCTAGGCTTTAAGGCATAAGGTGCATCTGTTAGCTAAAGTGATCCCTCTTCGCTGAAGACAGTCCAAAATAGGTAGCCTGTTGTCACATGCCATGTAGACGAACCAGCAAGCCCTTGGGGGTGCAGTGTTGTTCCAAATTAATTTACGCCTGGGCTCCTTAGTACCTTTATGCCTGAGAGCTTCATAAAACATAACTGATGACAACTTCATATTGGGATCAGATTTCCACCCAAGTGAGTCCCTATTGTCAGTCAAGGTGATTTCACAAACCTGAGTCATGGTAAGTAAAATGTTGATCGACTGATGTCGATCTTTGTTTCGAGCCATAGCAACATTGAGATGGAAGTCCTTACTGACAGTGACATAGTCATTTACTTGTATACAATTTTTGAGCACAGCAACTCCCCAATTGTCCAACCAAAAAAGGGCAGATTGACCATCTTCGATTGTCCAAGCAATCTTGTCTTCGATATTTGTCCAAGCCCAACCTAGACTTTTCTAAGAACCAGTTCATGGTCTTTTAAGGGACCACAGGCTCTTGACTGATCCCAAATATTTTTTCTTACACCAATTCCATGCAAGGGAGTTGCTATTGACAAGCTGGCAAACATTTTTCGCAAGAAGGGAGGCATTCATTGCCTCCAACTTCTTGAGACCTACTCCGCCTTCTTCTTTAGGCATGCAAAGAGTTCTCCATGCCTTCCATCTATATTTGTGAGTACCAATTTGATTTTCAGCCCATAGAAATCTAGTAATTGATGCTTTCAATTTTTGGATGACTGCTTTAGGTAGCCGCTCTGATTGCATCCAAAAAACAGGTAGAGATTGAAGGTTGTGCTTGATGAGACAAAACCTACCACTATAGGAAAGGGAAGTCATTTTTCAGCTTAAAAGTTTTTTGTCAAATTTAACAGTCAATTCTCTACAAATTTCTTCCGTTAGGCACCCTGAGAGAAGGGAGAGACCGAGATCCTTTAGGGATAAGTTGGTAATTTTTCAGTTAAGAATTGCTGCCAAACTAGATTGATCACTTTCATGAACATTACAGAAGATAATTTTAGATTTGGAGGGGTTGATCTTCAAACCTGAAGTGCTTTCCATCTCCATAAAGAAAGATTTTTTTCTTTGTAAAGAGTGACTGGTGGGTTTGCAAAAGATCAAAACATAATCAACAAACATGATGGAGCTGATTTTCTCCATCGCTCTAGGAGCTCTGGGGATGGTGATCTTTTTGTGCATCACTTGACTTTTCCAACTTCTAGAGACCATTTCCATTGTCATAATGAAAAGGTAGGGGGATAGAGGATCCACTTGTATGAACGTCTCCCTTCATGATCATTTATAACTTATAAGTAAGGAATATGACGTGGATCTCACTCTAGTCTCATGACCTTGGAGATCCAATCCTGACTTGGATGGTGAAAGGACACGAACGAGTCCAATTTGTTCAAACAAGTCCTAGTTTCTAAGGCTGCGCAATGAGTAGAGCGCCTGGCATGTTGCATCGCTAGCTAAGTGGTCTGCTCTTTATCCCTAACGCAAGTGTGATATATATATATATATATATATATATATATATATATATATATATATATATATATATATATATATATATATATATATATATATATTACAATTTTTTTTTTAATTTAACTAAAAGCATATGATTTAAAACAGCTTGTTATATTCTATAGCTTGGCTCGAGTTTTACCAAAGCTAAGTTCGTCGGCTTTGAAGTCCCGTTACGGCAGGTTCCAGCCAGGGCACAAAACTCGTGAACAACATGCGCACACTAAAGTTCAGATGAAAAAAATTGAGCCAAGAAACCTGAGGTCGGATGAAGCCCTAGCAGCTTTCACCAAAGGATGGACGACTTCGATAGCAAGTTTGACGATCAAAGAACAAGAAAAACTCATCGGTTGACTTCAAACAGCAGGAGGAAGAGAATGAACGGATGTCTCGGGTTGATGAGCGTGCGCAGGACGTGGTGGTGGGCAGCCTTCGGTTGTTCAGCCCATCAACCACCGGTAGTCTTGCCGACTTCACCAAACCACCGGGAGGCTCTCTGTCCACCGCCGTCGCCACAGCAGTTCCGCCGGCCGTTGGAGGTCACCCAAACATCCAACGCATCTTCCACCCACCGCTGGAAGTTGCCCATCGGCAGCCATCGCTGTCAACCACCACCATTTTCGCTTGACCACAATCGCCGGGACGATGCCAGACCCCTGCGGGCGATCGCCTGTTGTGCTGGAGGGCACCACCAGTGCCGACTTACATATGGACGGAGGGAACTTTCTTTCCTCCACTGAGTGCACTGCCCAGGCCATCGCTGGTGGGACGGTCAATGAGTTGTACATCGTTGGACAGGCGACGACCCCGCCGGATGGCTGCCAAGTGCCACCCATCGATAATCCACTGGTGGCCCATTGGGCACCACCACGTTCAGCAAGAGGCGTCGGTGGGAAGGCCACGCCCTTGTGCCCTAATGCGCAGGTGCTCAAAACTCACTCGGGTTGGGATGGAATCTGGGTCCCATTTCGGGACCCGGAACTGACCGCCCGACCCGAGTAATCAAACTTATCCAAACCGGGATGGTTATCCGATCCAGTTCGGCTTGTTGAGGCTGATTCAGGGCCTTTGTGAACCTGATTTTGGGTTTCCAAGCCAAGCTTGGAGTCTCAGCCACTTTCCGGAGCCAGTCACAGTGCGTCGAGCTCAGGTTTACTCCAGAACTCGACTCTGGGCACTTGCCCATGTCTTGCTACGTGATCCCTAAATCGCTTAGGCCAAAATCGTATCCCAATGGTATCCCCGTTTCACATTGAGCTAGGCCAAAACTAGGCTCTACATACTATGGACAACGAATCGAGCTCCCACTTTGGCCCTTATCACACTTGCAGGCACTTATCTCTCGCAGGGTTCGATTCGAGGTCCATGACACCTGACAAATGGTTTAATGTATGTTCTGTTTGTTTGATCTATCCGTTCTGTCCGATGTTTGTGTCTTCTATGGTCAGTTTTGTCTGTTTAATGATGTTTCGTTAATGCCTCTTTAAAATTTATTCCTTCTTTATTATAAGCGAGAGAATTTACACATTTATGAAAATTAATTAGTTTTTAATACAATAATTTCTTTAATTGTCCATATATTTATTGGAGCATTTTTTGGTCACATGCCATTTTTTTGTGAATGCAGGAACATAAAGTAAATTACAGCTACATTTATACGAATATTCCACAAAGTTTGGAGCATTTATTTTGATTGGAGGTCAAAAATATTTTTTTTTGTCACTGCCAATTTGAAACAAACATAGAGATTTTTTTTTTCATCAACCGCACAACACGCAAACTAACAAATTTTTCATGGATATTATTTTATATTAATCGTTAGGAAGTCCTTTTGGTGGTCTTCCTTTCTCCTAATGAAGCCAAATCATCCATTAATGCCGGTTTGAAGACCCGCACAACCAAATCTAGGGATGTAAGCCGACTCGGACTGGACCTTGGACCACGTCCAAAAACTATTCATTAGATTCGGTACGCTTAAACTAGACCTCATCTACTTATCCAAGTTTTAATCCGAATCTGTATCTAGTTAACAAACTTCATAGTCATACCGATTAACATATTTAAAATGCGGTGATGAGTTTGCAATCCATTTACTAATCAAATCTGAATCCGAGTCCGATGTTCAAATGAAATAATAATATGATAAAACAATGTGCAAATATAAAATATATGGCAAAACAAAGTCTACATGGTAACCCCATTCAAATATCTTCTTGCTCCTCATGTACAAAAATATTTTCAACCTTCAGGCCAATGCTGCATGACATCCACGTCCTTTGAATTTTTCCTAGACCCCCCTATTTCTTTTTGCTTTTTCATTCTGTTACTATCTCCTAGGAGCTGCTATTCACAAAACCCGGGTGGAATACCAACACTATCCAGCCGTCGACCGCTAGAAATCTTGACAAAATACTCAAAATCTTGACCGTCGAGCGGCATCTCCGGCCGCTCGAGGCAATTCTGCTTGCTGAACCTCGCGAACATTTTCGCCCGCACATCCCGACCAGACTCCACCCTCTCCGCAGGCTCTTTCTCCTCCAGGTACAAATCGAGTCCACCGCAACCGGCGGGGCCAAACTTGCAATCCCAGATATCAGGCACCGCAGCCAAGCCAGTAGGAGTCACCGGCAGGCTGCTGTGCACCGACGGAGGCTGGAAGCACCACAAGGCGATTTCAAAAACCGTGCCCGGCCATGCCGCAGTTTTTGCCATGCTGATATGCAGATTGTGAAGAGATGCCAGCATGTTTGGACGTTGAATTCATCGGAATGGTCCGGTGAGGGGAAAAGGCACAATTGTAGGAAGAATGGTTAGGGTTTGAGGCAGCAGCAGGGGAAACCGGAGGAGAACCACAGGGAGATGACGGCAGCAGTGGCAGAGCCAAAATTTTTTTGTTATAGGCACTAGTATATATTATGTAAAAAAATTTTCAAATTAAAATATATGTTATTTTAAAAATAAAGCAAATAAATGTGGACTTTTGGCTTGTCTTAATTATCTTCTATTAAAACATGTAAAAAATAAAAACACATACACCATAATTGCATACTTTTAGCCGAAAAACATACATCATATTTGCAGGCTTTTGGTCTGTCTCAGTTATCTCCTGTCCTAAACAAATATCTTCTACTAAAGCATATAAAAAAACATACATCATATTTGCAGGCTTTTGGCCTATCTCAGTTATTTCCTGTCTTAAATAAATATTTTCTACTAAAACATGTAAAAAAACATAATCATATTTGCAGGCTTTTGGCCTGTCTAAGTTATCTCTTGTCCTAAACAAATATCTTCTACTAAATAATGTAAAAAACATGTATCATATTTGCAACTTCAATATACCTTAATATGCTTAATATCTCGAAGAACTTCTTATGAAAGTCTTCGACTTTGCTCTCTTTTGTTAATCAATTGTCCTGTTCATTACAAAAACAAAACACATAAAAGTTGGTCTTTGTTTGAATCAACAATAAACTCATGATTACAGAGCAACAATGATTCTATATAAGTGCTCACTCATTCCACTATGCCGAATGGCAAGTCAAACCATCAAAATTAGGACAGATTAACTATCTTTAAAAAGTTTTCAGTTTTTTATATTTTACTCATATATAAACAAGAATTATCATCTCCCAGTGGAATGGTACATTCAAGTTTTCAGTTTCTATCAAACTAGGCCTTTTCTTGAGTCCCGACCAAAGTGAAATGGTGCATTCGCATAGTGGAACGAGATTTTAAATGTTGTAAAAATTTTCCCCATTCAAGATGTTGCAAAGAACAAGATCTGTGACTAATTGAGATTTTAGATATTTGGACATGAGAGAAAAAGAAATCTTGTGGCATGTGACCGCCATCTTATATTTTACTCATATATAAAATTATAAAGTTATAACCATCAAAACATGTCACTTTTGCACTAAGAAATGCATTTGATACATTCCCTGCCACTCCACCAAATTGGCAGAATGTCAGAAAAAAACACTACATGCCTTAGTGTAGCATTCTGTCCCTTCCCATCAAGCATACTCAAAGGAAACAAATTGTTGCTGTAAGCATTCAGTCAATGAAGAAATATCATGTGTGCTTCCTAAATGTGTAAAAATATGCCATAAAAGGGTTCCAAATTATTCAGATTCTTACCAGATTTCAGATTACATGGAAAATCACACATATAGAACATTTTTCGAGTGTAAACTCAAAAGATACATGCCTAAGGAAAAGATTTGCTCATAACGTCCTAGAATGCAGCAATGAATATCCATCATCATTGTCTAGCAGGAAATATGGATATGGCATATAACCCAAACAAAAGTAATTAATAGACATTCCACAGGATTGAAAATCTTCTTTCAGAAATCAAGCAAGAAACTTACACAACTTGGAGATTTGAAGAACCTAACCTATCAGGGAACTTTGCAAAAGGGACATGAGATCCGGGCGCTTCTTCTGTTCTTTAGCACAAAAAACAGACCCAGAGACATAAGAGGCCTGAGTGCAGAGTCATGAGTGAGAGATGCAACTATTTATTTCTCTTAGATATACATGAAAATGCTTCGAAAAGGACACTTATGAAAGACCAAGTTTGTCCTCTGTAAACACCAGCTAAATAAGATCATCCAGATTTTGTCAGGAAGAATGAAAAGCTAACAAAATTCACAGTAATCAATCACTCCCCAAAACTTTTGAAAAGAAAAAATTAAACACTCCCCACAGTTTTCAAATGAATGATGCAGCTAGCTCTGTCTCATCTGTGTTAACGTACAAAACTTATAAAACTTTTGATTTGACTGAATATAGAAACAACAGCAGAAACTATAATATCACATTTTCAAAACAGACAAACTGTTTTCTGCAGAAAACTTATTCCCCATAAAACAATTGCACATGCATCTTCATGTGATTCATTTTCTTGACCATGTGTGTATTATATCGATGTGCATTAATATAGTGCGAGCAAACAATCTTTTGGTAATTTAAAGGGTTTTTGATTTTTTGCTGGTCAAAATTCAAACAGGGTATCTACCAGGATTCATATTTATTAAACATGCTAGCAGATTCCTGCAACAAAATTGTTACATGCTTTCACTGCTTTCGGATAAATGGTGAGCAATCCTTGAATCGAATTAAATATGAGAAAAAGGACAATCAGAAACAGATTATTTGGCCATTCAAATTTGAAGGAATTTTCTTCATTTATGAGAGGAGTCAATAGTTGAATAGCCTGTTAGTGAGCAAACCAACAAAAAGTTGCAGATGGCGTGAAGTTAAAAGTATGCCAAGAATAAATTTCTGCTGCAAGTGGGTGCAGGCATACGATGATCCTCGATATGCCTCAGTTAAATGAATGGTGGTAATCAGGGAAAGTTCATGAGGCAAAAACGTTGAAAAAGGGGGAAACAAAGAAGAAGAAGCACCTGGCGCCCGCCGTAGCACCGCCCTTGGACTTGGAGGCTTGACCCTTGCGCCTTGCGGGCCTGCGGCCTTGCCGTCTTCCCCTTCGCCGCTTCACTCCTTCGCCCTTCGGCCTTCCCCTTTCTAAGTTTCTACATTCGGGCGGGTGATTTTGGGCGGGCTGTTTTATGTTTTGTGGAGCTGGATCGCGGATCACTGTGGACTGCTGGAACCCGATCCAGTTTTGGCATGGGCAAGGCTCCATTTTACATGGAGCTTTTTTGAGCTCTGCCCACGCCTGCCCCACGATGGCTCCGCTACTGGACGGCAGAGAAATGGCCGGAGGAGAGGTGACTCGGGGGACGGAGGGTAAGGAGAGAAAGAAGAAAGACAATGGGGTCGGGGTTAGGGGTCTGGGGCGGGAGCGGGAGGGAGAGTGGCTGTTCTGTCTATTCTGAGGTTAGGATGGAACAAAAAGTTAATTTATACCTACACCCTTAGTTTTGCCAAAGCCACACATTTTACCTCCCATTGAACCCAAATTATTATCTTGGACCTTACCAAGGACTAGCTGCACAGTAGATGCCACCTAAACCTCCTGGGGTGGTCCTCCCTTTCAGAAGGACCAACAGGGGCAGCTCTAGGATACCAATTGCGCTACAGGAAGGCTCATAAAGACCTGCGCAGAGGACAGAGGATCAACCACCCCAGCAACATGTTGACCTCAGTGACGATGTGTTAGAGTTTGAGAATGCTAGAGATGGGGTCTTTTGGACTGAGCACCTTCTAGGACCAGTTTCTCATGACCAATGACTGATGCGTGGACAGGAAAGGCCCTCTGCATATGGCCCTCAAGCTGGACTCGCCTAAGTTCATAGGTAAATTTGATGCAGAATCATTTTTTGACTAGACTTCTGCGATGCAGTTTGCGTTTGATTATCATGATGGTCTGGAGCACGATGGGTTTATTTAGCTTCTACTAAACTAAGGGACTCACACAGATGTGGTATGTCAAACTGTAGAAGTTGATTACTTCTGAGAGAAGTAATTTAGCTTGTACTTGTGGCTCGGTTTCCACCATTTCTTTTGTTAGTCGTAGTTTTACACAATGAATTTGGAGTAATACCTTTTCTGGCAATACTTCTGCTTGTGCATAGTAGAATCAGACATAAATAAGGGTTGTCTTAGTTACTTCTAAATATCTTCTCACTACTCTACAAACTTCTGGAATTAGTTCTAACTTTTTTCCTATACTGGTGTATACAGTATGTGGGAGGCCATAGGTATATATAGTTTTTACTAAATTAGGACTAGTTTCCAAATAGGCTATGAGTTTATTAATTCCAGGCAGGCTTTTGGTAGTGTAACCTTTATTTTTAGGTCATCCAATTTCTCTTGGGTTTTTATTTAGATAATCAGTTACTTGTTTTAGGCTTTTTATGTAATTGTTTATGATTAGATTTTCGCTTTCCTTTTTTTCCTTTTCTACTGTTTCTACGTAGGTTTGGATTTGTGGAGGGATGAATTGGGTAGCTTTAAACTTCAGTTCAGGTTTTAGGAAATAGTTATTGAGGTTTTGGTTTTTTGCTTAGCTAAATCTCATTGGTGCTTTGGACACTTCCATAGGTTCTATGGTTGTTATTGTCTCTTTTTCTTTTACCACTGTGTTTTCGGGTTTGGCTAACTTCTCTATCTGGAGTTTCAATTTTTGTTGTTCAATATCAGCTTTTAAATTAAGTACTTCTATCTTCAACATCTGTAGGATAGAGAGAATAGTTATGAACATTTTTGTTCTATAGTAAAATTGAATAATTTTATTTTGTTGACTAATCTTTGGATTTTCTTTTTTACTATAGATTTTTCTAATTTTGCATTGAGCTAGTGTTTTACTTGTGTGATAGTAATCCAACTTAGTAGTTAGTACGAGAGGAACCGTTGGTTCACACAATTGGCAATCGCGCTTGGTTGAAAAGCCAGTGGTGTGAAGCTACCATGTGCCGGATTATGACTAAACGCCTCTAAGTCAGAATCCAAGCTAAGAAGCGGTGCTCTCTCCTGCCACCCGTTTGCCGACCCACAGTAGGGTCCTTGTGCTCCCCAAGGGCCTATGCCGTTGGTGATTTCTCACAAGGGCGGATGAGCCATGTATCTGTCCTTACGATGTATTTAGAAAATACAATATAAATTTCAAAATGTAGGAGTGCAAAATATAATACAAGTAGTTCCTTTCAGTTTATTTCCTATTTGCTCTTATTTTTTTTTAAGTTTTCTGAATGATATCTGCACAAATATTCGTGTGGGTTATCTTTATATTTATATTTTAAGACTGATCCATAACTTTATCTGAAACATCAGATTCTATTATCCAAACAAACTTCTTACTTTCATATGAGAATTCTAATTTGGATAGGTTTTTGCAGACATGTTGTATCTTTTGGATACACTGTTTATCTATTTTATCCCAATATTATTCTTTATCTTTTTTTAGTTTAGCTTGTAATGGTTTACAGTGTTCAGCAAGGCTAGGAATATATTCTCTTACTTGGTTTACCAAGCCTAAAAAATGACTGTACTTTTACTTTTGTGTCTAGATAATTAAACATTACGATTTTTTGTATTATGTGATTTTGCATTTTAATACCTGCTTTATCTATTTCTATACCTAAAAATTCTATTTGTTTTTCATAAATTATAGCTTTGTTTTTACTGAGTGTTGTACCTACATTTTTGGCATAGATAATAAATTCTCTTAACAAATTATAGTGATATTTTTCTATGTAACTATATAATAATATGTCATCTATATAAATAGTACAATTTCTTAGTCCTTTAATTTTTTTGTTCATAAAAGTTTGAAATTTTCGTGGTGCATTCTTATATCCAAAGGGTAGAACATTCCATTCATAAAATTTGTTTAGTACAGTGAATGCAGTTAATGTTTTACTTTCTTCGTCAAATTTTAAGCGGTAAAATCTGTTTTTACAATCGAATTTACTAAATTATTAGAATCCTGATATTTATTTTAACTTAAGTATTTCGTTTGGTATGGGATAATTATAAGTTTTTGTTTTCGCATTAAGGTTTTTATAATCAATTATCATTCTTGTTTTACCTC
This sequence comes from Nymphaea thermarum, assembly GCA_011799765.1. Lineage (NCBI taxonomy): Eukaryota > Viridiplantae > Streptophyta > Magnoliopsida > Nymphaeales > Nymphaeaceae > Nymphaea > Nymphaea thermarum. Next base: position 30,331 of record JAANDH010000666.1, on the reverse strand, counting down.
TTCTATGTTTGTTGTACTTCTTTACTATGAAGGTTGGGCTACTATGTTTTGAATTAGATTCTCTTACGGCTAAGTCATTTGGTACATATTTTAGTGGGGGTTGTGTGATTATGCTATTTTCATCAACGAGTTCTATTTTTATTGATGTTTTATTTTCTTCCCAGAATCATAATGGTTTTCACAATGTTGTAAAATGCGTATCGTAAGCCGTATCGGTCGGGCTTTAAGATACGCCGTATTGTAACGTATCGTAACCGTATCGTAAATTTTTTAAAAATAATATTAATAAATCAGAAAAAATTTAAAAAAATCAAAAATATCATAAAAAATCAGAAAAAATTAAAAATAATAAATTCTTCATAGAAAACATGTTTGAGATAATGATAAGACTTATTATTGCTATAAACTTACACGTTCATCATTCATACTTCGTAGACATCAAAATTGAAAATTCATAACAATATCATTCAACAAAGCATAAGCCATAAAGTGATAAAACATTCTAGTGTTCAACAACCATTAACCATAGATTCATAACTCTTAAGTTGTTCGATACATATAAAATGAAAGCACTCTTGACTTGACTCTCATTCATGATTTATCATTCATAATCTTCATCATCTTCTTCTTCTTCTTCATCTTCCTCGTCAAGAATTGGAAGATCCTCACCAACATATTCAGCACCAGCCCCAGCAGTAGCAGACTCTCCTTCATAAACAAAGCCTTATGTTGCTTCAGCTTCAAGGTTAAAGCATTCAAGATCTTCATCATCAAATATTATAACTGGTTCTTCCTCAATCCATGGCTCTAGATCGTCAAAATTTTCCAAGCTGATAGGGTCCAACTGAGATCTGTGCTTCCTTGCTAATGATTTTTCTAATTCTCTACGTCAAATAAGAGAAAACTTGCTAGTATATAATTTCATATAAATATATTGTACAAAACATGTAAACATTATGATTAAGCTATGTACCAATATTACCTTTGTTTCAACCTCATATTATATCGAACAAAGACAAAGTCATTCAACCTTTTATGCTCGAGTCTATTCCTTTTTTTGCTATGGATATGTTGGAACACACTCCAGTTCCTTTCACATCCAACGAAGAATATCGTTGTTTTGCACGGAGAGCTAAGAAGGGCACTCTTCTTGTTGAGTATTTTCAAAATAATTTTCTGCCTCATAGAATTTGACATCTCTTGAGACCATCATCTTGTTAGTAATGGGATCAAGGCAGCATAGCCATGTTTTTTGCTTGAATATCCCATGAAAATGCATTTGATGGCACGTTTCTGAAATTTGTTTCTAAACTTTTCCTGCATATGGATGTAGCACTTGCATCCAAACACTTTGAGATGCTTAATGGAGATTGACCGTTTGAGGAGAAGTTCAAGAGGTACCTTGCCATCAATGCTAGAATTAGGAATCCGGTTAGATATATAGCAGGCGGTTCCAATGGCTTCATTCCAATATTTTGGTGGCACATTCATATGTATCATGAGAGCACGGGCGACGTTCAAAAGTTGATGATTTTTCCTCTCTGCGACACCATTTTGTTGTGGGGTTCCGGCACAAGAGTATTGCGGTTGTATGCCTTTCATTCGCATAAACTCTTTAAGATTTAACATACTCCCCACCATTGTCATAACGAAGTTTCTTTATTTTGATTCTATACTGAGTATGAATAAGAGTATAGAATTCTTCAAATATTTTTGGCACCTCACTTTTATTTTTGAAAAAATAAATCCAGGTTACACGAGTCATATCATCGATAAAAGAGACATAATATCTATATCCGGTATGAGATATTTCAGGAGTAGGTCCCCATACATCAGAGTGTATGAGATCAAAGACTTCTACAAATTTTTCTACGGACGATTGAAACGGAAGTCTTGTAAACTTGGAAAACTCACAAGCATCGCATGCCCAATCTTCTGTAGTGATGTGAGGAATAAGTTGTTTGATACTCCGGTCTGAAATGTGCCCCAATCTAGCGTGCCATATCTGGTACTCAGAATTTCATCGACTGTTGGTGAGGAGACTAACACAGTCATCATCTAGAACATATAGTCCTCTTTGGAGATGTCCTTTACCAATCACTTTCTTCGAGTTCAGTTCCTGAAATGTCACGTCCTTGGAAGAAAAAATTGCCAAACAATTATAAACTTGAGTAATCTTACTAACAGAAATCAAATTTGCTGCTAGTTTAGGAATAAGAAGAACTTTTGATTTCTGATTTTCGAAGAACGTCATTGTACCAGCACCTTCGACATTTATAGAAGAACCATCGGCAGTGAAAACAGGCTGTTTATAATCTTTGATTAGTTCACTAAGAGTAGATGGTTCACTAGTAATGTGATCGGTGGCTCCGAAGTCAATAATCCAAACATTATTTTTTCTTATAGAAACAAAGGCTAAATGTTTACCTTCAGAACTTTCGCCGATTGGTTGAGAGGAGACGAGGTTGGCCTTGGAGAACTTTTGAAAAAATTTCTCCAGATCGTCCTTTGTAACAAAATTTGCCATATTGATCTCCTTTGGTGACAGGCTTGCCAAATTTGTCTCCTTTGAGGTCGATGTTGTTTTTTCTTTCTCAGGTCTCCCTATGATCTCCCAGCATTGCTCTCGGGTGTGGGCAATCTTTTTGCAATGAGTGCACTTCATCTTGTTGCGTGGTCTCATATTGTTTGGTCCACGTTTTTGTCCATCTTGAGTGCGAGAAATATACACCATTTTCTCAGAGTTTTCTCCTGCAACTTCATCTTTGGTGGATGAGTTCATGACTTTTCGTCTGGATACCTCTCTTTGAATTATTTGATAGACGGTGTTGAATGTTGGAAGAAGAGAAGAATTCAAAATTTGACTGCGGAAGGTTTCATAGTCGTCACTGAGGCCGGCCAGCACTTTGAAGATTTTATCTTCTTCAAACCGTTGTGTAAAGACATCGGGATCCAATGTGGCTGGTCGATATTGAAGAAGTTCATCAAAAAGACCGCGAAGACGTCCAATATAAAGTTGAACATCTTTGTTTCCCACCGTGAGATTAGCAATCTCACATTGAATTTGATATATTCGAACAAGATTATTTTGCTCACTGTAAAGTTCTTTTAGCGACTCCCAAATGCCTTGAGCCGTATCTTGATACATGAACATATTTGCTATAGAGGAATCCATAGAATTTATAAGCCAAGACATGACCATATCATTCTCAGATTTCCATTCCTCATACTTGGGGTCATTAAGTGCAGGTTGCTTGATTTTGCCGTTGATGTATCCCGCTTTAGATCTCCCGCTAAGGAATAGACGTGCAGCCTTCGCCCAACTTAAATAGTTTGTTCCGTTGAGGAGGGTTGATGTGATCTTTAAAGTCTTTACATATTGATCCGATGATTTGGATCCTCTTATAATTTTCGTCTCTTTGAATAGTAGTAGTTTGAATACCGCCACTCGCGAAGAAAGTTGAAACGCTCCCACAAGACAAATGGGAACCAACAAAGAAGGAGCGCTTTTGCACGGAAAGCGATGTGCTCCTTTTCGCTGCTCCAAGGAACAGAGGGCAAGGGTGAGGGAGGTGCCCCTCTTTGGTGCCCTAAAAAACAGAGGACAGAGGACGAGCGGTCTGCCAGAGCAGAACTCGTCGGGTCGCGGTGTGCAAAAAACAGAGAGCAAGAGGCGAGCGGTGTACCAGGGAGGAGCTCGTCGGGAAAAATGGCAGCGTCGCGTTGAAGAAGCTGGATCTCATGATGATCCTCGAGGCGACGCGGTTGGAGATGACAGCAGGGTCTCCTCTGCTCGATTTTGGATACCCCAAAATCACACTCAAACTCAGCAAGCGTGAAATCAAAGCAGAGGACGCCTTGTTCTTTACGGTGGAGGTGCTGGAAGATGAGGAGCGTCAGACGAACAGTAGGTGCAGCAGTGCAGCAGCGGAACATCAAAAGCTGGACAGGTCCTCGTGTGAAGACAGAGAGCTTTCCCTCTCTGATTTTGGGTTGCTGGGAAAGTCTGTGAAAGGAGCAGGAGGAGAAAGTTGGGCGAAGCTTGCCGGACAGGCCCTCGCACAAGACGGAGGGCTTTTCCTCTCAGGTTTTGGATTGCTGAAACGAGACGGCGAGGGAAAGGAGCAGCCGTGAGGAGAAAATCGGGCGGACCTCTTTTTTTCCGCTCGTGAAACAGCAAGGGGATCACTGGGATCAATTTGCCTCTTCCGCTAGTTGATGTCGCCAGACGCCAGAGGAATCAGCGCTTCCCCCACAGCACTTGGGAATAATGAAGTCTGATCGTGCTTCTTGGGGGATTATGCAGCAGAAGACTCCCTCTCAATGCTTACCAACGTTCTGATACCATGTTAAAACATGAAAACTAAAATAAGGGAGCAAAGAAACACTCAAGCATATAAGTGGTTCGGCATTTTGATGCCTACGTCCAAGAGAAGGGAGCTCTCACTTTATTTCTGTGATGATCTGATGATCTTGAGAGAAGGTAACCTCTCAATTTATAGAGTACAGGCTAGACTATTTTAGGTAGGAAGATCACATAGGAATCCTGTGTGATAAACAAGGCAATAGAAATCTGGATTATGAAAGAGAAAACTTTGAGAACGACAACTGGAGATAGACCTTCCCAATAGAGGCATGGAGCAATCCCTGTGATTTTGCTAACAGAAACAACAACCCCAATGCCAGACGTGATCCTGTTTCAGTAATTCATGGGAATGTAGATGCACACATTCACCTTATCCAATAAGAGATTTACAGATATTGTACATGACAATATACTCAGCATCACAATCACACTATGTTCCTATCTGTTACTCACTTTACACTTGTAAAATACTCACAGAAGTGCTGACCTGTACACTTAAGCAGTTGGAAGCATCAGTAAATATCGCCTGAGAAGGCATGTCTTTGATTAACTGGAGATACAGGCACATTTCCGAAGAAATCATCGGTTTGAACTCCAGAACATCTCATATATATCCTCATTCACCACAAATTGTTTCTGTCAAATGGGGGGTGGGGTGGAGCAGAAATGAAACATGAGCACAGAAAGGAAGTGAAAAAGAATGAAGTTTGCAAAAATAAGGTTAAAGATAAAAACAATCTGGCTAAGGTTCAAAGGAGGGAGTCTATACTGACAGTCCGTTAGACAATGAGAAAGAAGTAAACCAATTTTTCATTTTACTATTAAATACAATGGGCTGCTCTCTTTGGTTATTGAAAAAAAAAAAAACAAAGATGGAGAAGTCGTAGTGACTTCATCAAGAATGGGAATCCCTGCAAGTTGTGACATGCATCCACATTTGACAAAAACATAACTAAAAAAGTCAGCCAAAGAAGCAGAAAATCATCGTTTTTTCCACAAAACAAACATAGTTTTCTTCTCAACACAAATACATATCACCATCGTCACTGCTATTATGTTCTCTTTGAATAAGTTGCCAAGAGTTCTCGATGGCACAGTAATATATCATGGTATCCAGATACTTATTTCATCAAGGGAATAAACTTTTTCTTTTCCTTTTATGCATTAGACAACTTGAAATTTAAAAACTTTATCCTGGCTCTTGGATATGAGACTTGTTTAAACTGATGATTTGAGAAAATGACAGAATTTAGCAGTTCCCAGGTTTGATGAGCAGTTACAGAACTACTCGAAAGGGTCCTTAAGTTTTCATCTCGGCTCCTGAAGATGGCGCTAATTGTAGCTTTGCCCTCCTTGAGTAGGTGCCCAGGTATCCTCAACTTGCTGAGGTAGGAGTAAGACAAAATTCACTACTAGAATTGCATCACTGACATGCATAACAGTGGAGCCGTTGCCGACAAGGGTCAACCGAGTGTATAACCGGTTTCAGCTCTTTGTAAATATGACGGTTCATTTGAATCACAATAGGACAATAAATGGGCCAATAAACTATGTCAATCCCTATAAGACAGACCGACAACATATGATGTCTTATCAGAGTCCTTCCCCTTGATAGAACTAGTCTCCCTACTAGGTAACAAGACGATCTTTTTACGCTTAAATTTAAAGGTATAAGAGTTCTTGTGGCCATTGTGAATGATTGTATGGTCATACTGCCATGGGTGCCTTAATAAAATATGACTAGCAGTCATACATCACTCCAAACCTCATCCTTGTAATAGTCTCTCATGGGTCACCAAACACCTATGGGTGATGGGAACTTCATCTCCCTTCTTGAACCACGAGGCCTTATCAAGATGTGGTAGTTTCTGAGTCTATAGGTATAACTTATCAACAATATATCGAAAAAACCACATTATCACATGACCCACTATCTAATGACACTGCAGACATACCGGTCATAATGACACTTCATCCTAAAAAGGTTTTTTGCAAAGACTTATAATTGGACGGCCACTTCGAGGTTGCTAAGATACGATGCACAGATAAGAAGCTATAGATGGCGTTACCATCATAATATGACAAAGTTGTATATCTCAGGAAAACCTCGACAATTTTTAAAAAAAATTAAAACATTTAATAAATCTTAAAAATTAAAAAAAAATTAAAATTAAAAAAAAAATATAAAAATGCTTATGATACGCATTTTTCACGTTTTTTTATTTTTGGCATTTTTTAAAAAGGACATATCTAATTGTCATTTCATATGGCTGACTTATTTTTCACATATTATATGCATTTTTTTTTTTTGAAAAAAATGTGTTTTATGTAACAATGGTGTCACCAATACAAGACTTTGACTTAGTATTAATGGCAGGGCCCTTTTCCTTATGAGAGGTCACATGCTTAGAATGGCTCTGAGGTAGAGTCTTCCAACTTCGAGGAGCTTGCTCCCCGGGTTGAAGAACTTAACATAGCATGGTGGAAACCATCAAACTTTGATAGACAAGGTTCTTTACGCTTTAGAAACTCTTCTATTTTCATGACATGGCTACTGACATTATCTAGTGACTATTGTAAAGCAATTGAAAACATCTTTAATAGAGGAGTGAAGACAAACAATATACCTGGTGACCTGTTTGGATTAGACTCCACAACATGAATACGTAAGGACAGACAGTGAAATTCTATAGTGTACTATGTCATACTCCTAGACCCCTAGTGAAGCTCAACATACTCTTGGTACAAGCTGAATTACTTGGTATTAGAGCATAGGATAGTTTTCCTTAGCTAGTTCCGTAAATACCTAAGTCTCAAATTGCCGATGTAGATCTTCGGAGCATCACTTCGGAAGAAAGTGAGTCAGAAATAGTGGTATGTAATTTCCTTATGTACTTTTTATTTCAGTCTATGGAAGAAAATCTTTTCTTCCTGACAGACTCCTGGTTAATGTTTAGTCGCTGAGTATGTTTGTTTGAGTTTTAATTTCATATTGCATGCATTAGATGAACGCTGAAGTATATAGAAGAATCATTGGTAATAAGGGAGATCTGAAAGTTCTGAAACCCAAGAGACAAAGGCACTGGTGAGTACCCACTGAGGCAGAGGCCGGAATGGGAAAACAATAGCCACATGGTGAGGGTATCAGGATGTACAGAAGATCCTAGAACCATAGATGACTATACTGTACCAAAGCCTACCATCTGTGTAGACAATAAAAGATTAACATTTACACAACACAGGCTAGGACACTAAGAATTGATCAGAAACCTGGAAGGAAGAAAGTTGAAAATTCCTTATGCTAGAAGAACTTAAGAACATGGTAATAGAACCAAATGATGAAATAAAAACAAACATGCTTTTAATATTAGAAAATCAGAAAAAGAAGAATAATATACTCATAGAATTCATAAGAAGAATAGAAAATAGAAAACTTGAACTGCAACGCATAGAATCAGAAAAAGGGTAGAATTATATCTCTGAAAACATAGTTGACAGAGAAATAACATATCAGACAACAATTTATAATAATAATTTGATAGTTGAAAGAACAATAACAGAATCCTTCATATGAATAATAACGAATACGAAACTAGTTCCAGAAAGATACATGCATATGGACAAAAATTAAGACTTATAAAAACAAACTATGACAGAAAATCTCGAGAACTTGATGAAGATGATCTCAGACTCATAATAGACGATGAAGAAATGAAACTCGAGTCCACATTAGATAGAATGAATAGACTATACAAAGAGAATAATGTTAAAAAAGAAAAGGTGTGGAAATATGAAGGACATCCTACTGACACAACACAGTCAGTACAAGGTGGGCCAACGCACTAAGGAGATAAAATGGATGAAGTAATATGCTTACTTAAACAACTCATCCACAAAGTAGAAGCAGGAGTTAACTGTATTATACAAGAAATAAAATAAATTAAACAACAAAATAATGAAGTACTAGAAAAGGTAACAAAAATAGAAAAAACAGAAAATCTAGAAATCTATGGAATAAATTTTACAGATGACGAAAGTGAAAATTCTAACCCAAGTATAACATACACAGACCTGATAGAAGAAACAACAAAACAAGAAATCAATATGAATACAACCTCTAAAGAAGAAGTAAAAATTAAAGAAGAAAACATTCATGACCAGGAACACAAAGAAAATCCATGAATAGACAATTATAAAAAAACCGATAGAGAAAAAAAATTATGAGAAGCAAGAAGAGTGAAATCAGAGAATAAAATCCATGAACAAGGAATGCTCGACTTAGACAATACTAAAAACATCTTGGTATTAATAAACACAAGGAAGTTAGAATTCAGTAGGCACATCAGAAACGAAAATATCTAGGTACATAGAAAACTCATTTATAGGAAATGTAAAATTATGGTTTGAACAATTATCTAGTTCAGCAAAAGACTCTCTTAGAGCAGAAACGGATAATAAAGGAAGCTCAACAACAAATCAATTCAACATCCTAAAAAAATATATTGCAGCTATAACAACAGAACTTTTACATACAAACACAGATCAAGTTTATAAAGAGAAATTAAAAGCCACAACAAGAGATGATTTAATGCAATTAAGCATATGTGACATGTGTTACTTGGATGAATATGTGACCTTGTTTAGTAAATACTTTTACCAATCAAAATTAGAAACAGATGATAAGGCCAGAGCATTAGATCTATTATTCAAAAAACTTCCACAAGTAATATATGAAAACGTAGTAAAAGCCTTTAGAGATAATTTACTTAAGGAAGATATATTAGGATCAATGATAAAATTTATAAGACAATGGTATAAATGTGCATGTAAAACATATATAAAAAATTAAAAGGTATCAAGAGCAACCCTTTTAGATGTTGTGAAGAATACATAACTCCACAACTAGGATGTAATAAAACATATAAAAAGATCAGTAAAAAAAAATATAATAAATTAAAAGGATATTTTAACAAGTATAAAAAATATAAAAAAGAAAATCTAAAGAAAAAATATTATATCAAAAATAGAAATAAATACCCTAAAAATAAAAAAACCTGTAGATTCTATAATTGTGAAAAATTAGGACATATAGCTAAATAATGTAAACACCAAATTAAAAAGAAAATCATAAACATAATAGATGAAGAATTCATAGACATACATCTACTAAGTGACCAAGACATATCTAAAACTGAGACCATTTTCCAAACCGACATAGAATCAGACATAGGAACCAGTTAAAGTGAAAGTGAGTAAAGAAGTAGAAATGCCCCAGGAAATAAAATACCAAGAAGAACTAACGGAGGAATACACACTTCAGAGTATAATATTCGATGATAAAATTTTTATACAAATAGAAAATCAAGAAATAAATATTGACAAGAATAAAATATTCGAATTCCCACTCATAAGAAAAATACCATGAATAAAAAATCCACTAAAAAAAATGCTGAAGAATATTACATAATAAACCAAAGAAAAACTGTTATAGACCAAGCCACACGAACCACACGAGTACCTTTAATTAGCAGGACATGAATTAATGAAGAACTAAAACATTTAAAACTTAAAACCCCAATGAAATATGTATACTTTGGAGGAACTGAGATCATGATAAAAGTATGTTTCAAAGAAGGCATAGATACTCCATTAGAACTATACTTAGCAGATGATAGGATAATATACCCAACTAAAAAAGCCATTATAGCAAACATAAAAGGAAATCTAATATACCAAAAACTAAAATTTATAATAAAACAGAATTTTACTGTAGCATTAACTGACAACTATGTAGACAAAAGCTTAGTTTTATACTAGAAATTATAAGGAATTAAACTAGAGAAAGGATGTAAAGTTATGACAATTAAAGGAAAAAACATGTACGTAATTACTAATAAACATAGAATGACAGCCAAGCGAAGAAATAATGAAACAATCCAGCTAGATAATCTCTTCAAACAACTAATAACTATAGTACATAACAATGAACCTTATTACTTAGAAAATGAAACAAATGAATTAGAAATAATAAAACACAGACTAAGCATAAGTGAACTAAGCCAGGTCGCACAAACTAGCTATAAAACAGAACAATTTTTCATTAAAGCAATAATCGATGATAATTTAAGAAGAATACTAATAGACACAAGATCAGGTGAAAACTATATAACACCTGACATAATAAAACATGACTTAACATTCTCGAGTAGCCGTAAATAGAAAGACATACAGGGCAATATAATAAATAGTAAAGGTAGTGTTACAAAAGAAGTCATAGTATCGAATTATAGATTTATGATTTCCTTTGAGATTCAAGAAACTAGAAACGAGAGACTAATTGATATAATCCTGTGAAATAAATGGCTGAATAAACATAATAACCACAGAACATAAAAAGAAATAATGGAAATACAAACACTAGGGAAAAGAATCATAATCTCACAAGACTTAGATGATTAAAAGAACCAGCGACAAAAAATTCACACAACAATGTAAAGCAAAATATAAACAAATAATACAACAAGAACTGAGTGATAAGCTTAAAATTTTCATATTAATTAACAAATTCGTAAATAAACTAAAAGACTTAGTAGCAGAAAGATGGGAAATGAACACAGAAATAATGGAATACAGGTATCAATCTACAAAATATTCTAATTACTCAGACTATGATGATTATATAGAAACACGCTAGAATTTGTTAGAGAATGTAAGAAAAAATATAAAGAAAGAATCAGGAGAAAATTACAACATGATTTTAAAATATACATAGTAGTACATTGAGACATGGTACCTAAGAAACCTAGATCATAGAAGACTTGCAGAATTTGAGGAAGAAATAGAAATGGCAAGACTTAGGAATAACACTGAATATTACCAAGATAGTCCACCCGAAACTGACAATGATGAATAAAACAAGAATGAATATAACCAAAGAAAAGTTTATATATATATATATATATATATATATATATATATATATATATATATTAATTAAATATATATATATATATTAATTAAAATGATAGTAAAAGGCTATAACAATAGGTATCATACACCATACATTGATACAAAAGCTCAAATAAATATATGTAAGAGAAGCTGCTTACCTGAATCCTGTTGAGATAAGTTAGAAAACCCCATGGAAGTTAAAGGGTTCAACGGAGCAAAAGATATAATATAATACAAAGCTGATAGCATAAATATACAGATTTGAAAGAAAATAATTAAGATTAATAGAATGTACGCCGTTGAACTAGAAGACAAGGATATCATTTTAGAAAGACCATTTCTGAATGGTTACTTGCCAATACAAGTTACAAAAAAATACATAATATTAACAACACCCTGTAAAGAACAAATACATACCCTAAAAGTAAAAAACAGTCAAAAGAAAGAAGTTCAATGGATAAAAGGAACAAGCCAAATAGTTCAAAAACTAATTAGAAAAAATGTAAATGAAATGACGTTACACATAAACAAAATAAATGAATTAGCAAATATAGAAAGAGAGTTGGAAACATTATATTTTGAAAACCCAATGTTGTACGTATCGTATGATACGACCCCCGTATCGTACGATACGTATCGTACCGTTTAGAAAATTTGGTACGATACACCCCCCTATCGTAAATAGGGGGTGTATCGTTCGTTACGTGCGATACATGGCTCGTATCGTACGATACGGGCCGATACACCCTGTATCGTACGATACGGGTAGATTTCGCAAAAGGGGGCCTGAGACCTACTTATTTGGCTTCTTTTTGAAAAAAGCCTCCGTTCTTCATTTCTGAAGCTTGGATACTGGTGTCAAGGAGGGGGATCGTCTATTTTCACCATCAAAAAGTTGATTTCCACCATGAAATTGAAGATTAAGGGTCGATTTGTGCGTGGGTGGTTGATTATGATCGACGCCTTCAACCAAATCCTTCACCAGAAAGATGATGAAGCTAACCAGCCGCCTTCCAATCAAGAAGCGACTGATGAAGGAATTCAAGCCAGTGGTGTCTCTAATATTCCTCAAGTTAGACATTCCTCAAGACAATGCAGGCCACCATAAGTGATTACTATACATATCTATCCACCGACAACATTCACTCTATTGAAAAATATTTGTCCTTTGATGGAATGTCTGAATCTTATAAATCTTATGTTTATGCAACTTACATGCTTCAAGAGCCGAAAATTTTTCAGGAGGCAAGTAAAGAAGAAAAATGGAGAGATGCCATGAAAGAGAAACTTAGAGCTCTTGAAAAAAATCATACTTGGGATTTTGTCCCTTGTTCCGAAGGAAAGAAACTTGTCGGATGCAAATGGATTTACAAAATCAAATTCAAAAGTAATGGAGAAGTTGAGCGGTACAAAGCCCGACTTGTTACTAAAAGATTCACTCAGACTGAAGGGATTGATTATACAAAAACTTTTGCTCCAGTTGCAAAAATGAATACGGTAAGGGCTCTTCTTGCTGTCGCTTCTATAAAAAGATGGAGCCTTTTTTAGCTTGACGTTAAAAACGCATTCCTTCATGGCGAATTAAGTGAAGAGGTAGTCATGGAAGTCCCACAAGGTGTCACAAGTAAACCGGGTCACGTGTGTAAACTCAAGAAAGCCTTGTATGGTCTCAAACAATCGCCCCGCGCGTGGTTTTCTCGTCTTAGCCAAGCTCTCAACAAGTATGGCTTCAAACAAAGCACTGCATATAATACTATGTTTACAGCCACTCGAGGAGACAAGAAGACTATACTTGTATATGTTGATGATATTATACTTACCGGGAATGATGTCGAGAACATACATATGATAAAAAAGTATCTCAACAAAGAATTTGAGATAAAAAATCTCGGAACTCTTAGATACTTTCTTGGCATTGAGGTTGCCCAATCTGACAAAGGCGTTTTTATCTGCCAAAGAAAATATATTATTGATCTCCTCAAGGAAACCGGATATCTAGGATCGAAAGCTGTAGAAACACCTCTTGAGACAAATTGCAAGCTAAAAAAGGAAGAAGCCAGCATTGTGAAAAACATAGAGAGCTTTCAAAAACTTGTCGGCAAACTTATATACTTGACAGTTACTCGACCAGATATCACATATGCAATCAGTGTAATCAGCCAATTTATGCATAATCCAAGGTCTAGTCACGTTGAAGCAGCACATAGAATACTGCGATACTTGAAAGGGAGTTCAGGCAAAGGTATCTTAATGAAGCGAAGCCAATCTCTTGTTGTGTCTGGGTACTGTGATGCTGATTGGGCTGGAGACCCCAACGATAGAAGATCTACATCGGGTTATTGTACATTTATTGGAGAAAATCTTGTGACATGGAAAAGCAAGAAACAAACTGTTGTAGCTCGTTCAAGTGCAGAAGCCGAATATAGATCTATGGTCATATGTACGTGTGAACTAATATGGATCAAAGCGTTACTCAAAGATATGAATTTGGATATTAGGGAACCAATGGAACTAAAGTGCGACAATATGGCAGCTATTCACATTGGATCAAATCCCGTGTTTCACGAATGGACCAAGCACATTGAAGTCGACTGTCACTTTGTTTGTGAAAAGATTCAGGATCACACTATACAAACCTCACACGTCAAAAGTGAAAATCAGCTGGCTGATGTATTCACGAAGAGCCTTGGAAAGGAAAAACATAAAACTTTGATTAACAAGTTGGGGCAGATAGACATCTGCCTACCAACTTGAGGGGGATATTGTTAGCAAAATCACAGGGATTGCTCTATGCCTCTGTTGGGAAGGTCTATCTCCAGTTGTCGTTCTCAAAGTTTCCTCTTTCATAATCCAGATTTCTATTGCCTTGTTTATCACACAGGATTCTTGTGTGATCTTCCTACCTAAAATAGTCTAGCCTGTACTCTATAAATTGAGAGGTTACCTTCTCTCAAAATCATCACAGAAATAAAGTGAGAGCTCCCTTCTCATGGACGTAGGCATCAAAATGCCGAACCACGTATATGCTTGAGTGTTTCTTTGCTCCCTTATTTTAGTTTTCATGTTTTAACAGTTTCTTTATAGGCCAATGGACATTTGATTGCATGCCTTTTGATCTGAAAGCTCGTGTTGCTGTATTTACACTTTCTGGAAATGCAAGCATTCGTCTTTTGTTGATAACTGACAAACGACATCTGCAAATGTTTTGACTAGCACACATTTCGCTGCTACCCTTTGCCTTTATGCCTGTACCATATTGTGCAGTTTAAGTAGGAAAATATGGCAAAATTTCATGTTGTCTCTTTCAAGTTGGCCACATGTAGAAAATGAACTTGTATATTTGAAAATGAACCTTGGAATTGATTGATCCTTTTTCTTGTTTGCATAGGCCAACTTGTAGAGCATTTGGTTTTTGTCCAATTCCCATGTTGATGTAATTGTGTAATTGAACCTTTGTTTAAGGTTGAGACTGAATAACTAGACAGCCCATGAATGTAGTTAGGGCTCTTATGCCTTGTGGGTTGGCTACGATGCTAGAGTTCCGTAAGCCGTGATACATGCTAGGTTGTGCACCCACATGCAGGATCACATAGGAGTGAAGCTTCGGGTTGGAATTTCTCATTTTTGGAGTAATTTTTACTTGTGTCTTAATTCAGTTGGGCTAATGCAGCTTTGCGTAAAGATGAAATGATCTCATTGATAAGGGAAATGGCATTTCGGACTTGCAGCCAATGTCGTAAAAGAAACACGCTTCATGCCTTGAAGCATACACCTCGAGGCATTTTTCTACAAAAATGCTTGGAAGTGAAGGGGTGAAGTGCAGCTTGCCCTGAAGGCGCGTGCCACACTTTGGTCAGGCGTGCGCGTAACCCATGCTACGTCTCAGGCACGTTGATTTATTTTCTCTTTTCCAATTAAAAAAGGTAAACAACAGAAAAAAGGCCCCAAGCTGAGTCTTTTCTGCCTGTCTCTTTCTTTCTCGCAGTAGTGGTGACCTCGGTAGGGAACTCTTGGTCGGCCATGGCCAACACAGCTTCTCTCTCTCCCTCGAGGTTGAACGAGTATTTTTTTGTGTTTTCCTCTTTGGACTGTTTGTTTTCTTTTTGTTGAATCGAATGATTGGATCAGTTGGATAAGGTCTGTTTCTTGTTAAGAGTCGTTATGCTTTTGCATCAAATTATTTTTATTACGCATCAAAGGTTGTAATTTCTTTTAAACCGTTGGCTTGTTTTCCTTTGTGTTATTCCTACTAAACAAGTGCAGGTCTAATTTAGTTGGAGCGATGGATTTTTGAAAAAAGTTTCACCAAAATCCATCAATGAGGGCCATAAATATTCAGCAGATTTCAACCATAGACCATCGGCAACCATTGGTGGAGCCGCTTTGTTTTGCATCGATTTCCAAGCAAGATTTCTCGTTTCGATTCAGTTTATTCTTTTTTGGGAGAAACCATTTTGAGGCTCGATGACCGAATGAAAATGGGGGGATGCACCTTTTTATCATTATAATCTAGTGTCTGAGCTGTGAAAGGCCCGCCCCCTAGCAAGTAAAAAGGGCGAGGAGACTCCATTGAAAAGCCACCTTCACTGAGGACATGGGCAGAAAAGCTCCTTGAAGAGTTGATGGACGAAGACGATATGGGTGAACCATTGGAGATTGAATATGATGATGAACGTTGAATGTCCATATATCTTCATTCCTATAAAAAATGTTGAATGTCCATGTATCCTCATTCCTGCAAAAGATCGGATAAAACAACCATTCTGATGGTCAACAATTTGTTGTTTTGTTGGTGGTGACTCAAGATGTGGCATGGAGTTTTTTCATCATTATTGTGGACCTAACTACGAGATGGCTAATAGTTGTTCTTTTACCAACATAGGACACCTATCAAATGCACCTGCAAACGGACACTTATGGATATAGTAAATTTTTGGTGTATTTTGCATCCACAATATGCTATAAGGGATCAAGAATTTATTGATTTGTGTGCATGCCTCTCACAAGTTAATGGGCCGGTTCGTTTGCTTGGAGATTTTAATGCTATGATGGCCGCCAAACAGGTATAGTTGCTCTACTTGTAGGGCTTTCTTTCGTGATATAGGTCTATCAGTGATTGAAGATGCCCTTTCTAGTTTCACATGGACTAATAATAAGAACAGAAATGAACTTATACAATACAAACTTGACTGGGCTATGATAAATAATTTTTGGACTCATTTGCTATGCACCGCCTCACCTAAAAGTTCTCCCTTTATCTTACGTTTGACAATAACCCTATTCTCTTGGCCGCCCTCGAGCTCCAATATAGATTCTATGGGAGAGGCCTCTTCAAAATTTTCAATTGCTGGACTCTTAGTTAGGGTTGTCTGGAAGTTATTTGTATGGTGTAGGCTATTGGCTTATATGGCTATTGAATGATTAGACTGTTTATGAAACTTGAGACCACCAGGAAGTAGCTTGTGAATTGCAACTCTACGGTGTATGACAATCCCATACAACACATTTTCAGGTTCCAGGCAAATCTTGATAGTATCCACAAGAACCCTCTTACTCTGAGATCTCAACTTGAGAAAGGAAATTGCTAATTCGCAAAGAATTGCAACGGAAGAAGACTATATCTATTGTGGAAACAAAAATACCAAGATTGATTGACATTAGGACTAGTGTTTTCTCTATGTGTGTAAATGTGAGACAAAAGAGGAACAATGATCATTTTCGTGATCATTGGCAACCATATAATCAACCTCCATGAGTAGTTACATTTTGCTTGTGTTGTTTTTTTCGAGGATTTGTAAAACACAGATTGCTTCGATGGCATGATGATGGATATATGCACCTGATGGTCCTATTGTCATTTTTCACGAGAGTCAGATGTTGAATAATCCTATAGGAAACGAGAAATAAAAAAAAAAAAGGCAATGTTTGAATCCAATAGTGACAAAGCCCTGAGGCCAAATGGTTTCCCAGCTAACTTCAAAACCTATTGGGAGGTGGTTGGTAAGGATGTGTGTAATGCAGTTAAAGATTCTTTGAAGGCAAGTTGGCTTGTGAAAAAGATTTATAGAACTCATATGGTTATTATACTTAAATTCTTGGGTGCAAAAAACATCAAGGACTTTAGGCTGATTGCATTATGTAACAATGTTTACAAGTTTATCATCAAAGTCATGGTTAACTATATACAAAACAGCTTAGCGCATATTCTAGGCAAAGAACAAGAGGTTCTCTTCCCATCTCGTCTCATCCGTGAGTAAATCTTCTTTTCATATGAGTACGTCAATAGCATTAATCACCATGCACATAAGTATGTCAATATCACTAATCAACACAACAGAGTTTCTTTTTTATGACACTTGACCTGTCGAAAGCTTATGATAGGATCAATTTTGACTTTCTTAAGAGATCCATGGATTGCCTAGGCTTCCATGTATTTTGGAATGAAAGAGTTGACTTATGTGTGTATTGTCTCTTATACAGTCATCATTAATAGGAGAGAAGGAAGGGTTTTTTTTTATGCCAGCATGGACTAAAACATAGATATTCTCTCTCCCCTTATCTCTTTTTTACTTGTGATGAAAATGTCCATTTAGAAGTTGAAGTATGAGCAAAGGAGGGGATACCTTGAGATTCATAGGTCTTGCAGTTCAGTCATCATATGTTTTGCTTTAATGTTTGCTAATGATATCAATCTCTTTAATAAACAAATTGATTGTGACCCATTGCTTGGAAAAAGTGTTTAAGGAGTTTGAGTGGAAAACATGTATGAGATGTAACCCAGATAAAAATTACTATAACCCCCTTTCATACTCTAGGGAGCATAGCTGTAGATAGCAAGGAGATTTGGGGTTGAAATGTGGGGCAACTTCTCAGTACCTATTTAGGTTTGCCTCCATTTAGTGGTTAGTGTACGGAAGATCTGTGTAGGCCGCTACTGGAGAAAATTGAACAGAAACTGTGCAGGTTGGAAACATACTTACTTATCATATACAGGAAAGATCTTAAAAGGCCTTTGAAATTATAAATGGTTCGCATATTTGGCTTGCAGCAACAAGTTGTTTACACTCAAAAAACTTAAAAGGTTTGGAGCGGTTTTGTTAGATGCATGTGCGTTAAGGCATAATGTGCACATATCACTATGCACCATGTGTTAAAATGTTTTCAAAAGTTCACTTGAGGCCTATTTGACATGATGCGCATGCATCATCACTACACACATTTAATGCATGATGCTTATCAGATTGTAAAAAAAGCACACTCCCAGCACATAAAATTCGCCGGGAAATATCTCCCAGTGTTCGGGCAAAGACTTTCTAACTCCCCACACAAACAGATTTAAACTTGCAAATGGGAAGGCTTTCTAACTTCATATAGAAATGGATTTGAACTTGCAAAAAGGGTCTCCATCCTCTATCTGTCTAGCAATGACATTAATGCACCCTCGCACTTCGATAGCCATTGCATGACTTACAGTGAAGGTTTGATCCAATTTTCGTGAATATTCATGTCAATCTCTTGTATATTTCTGTCCTCCTCTCTTATGGTTGAATCGTTGATATTTGTTGACAACAATCACTGATTGATCGGTAGTTCTTCTTACTGGTCCTCCAAGATTTTACATGCTTTTCAGTTTATCTATGTTGTATTAGACATCTAAATTTGATATTACATTTCTTGAAATTTATTTTGTAGAACAAGACTTCTAGACTTGATTTCATCTGTTATTGGGCACCTACTTATAAGTTTTTATATGTCAAACTCTTTTTTTTCTCATTTTACAAGTTTTATGAATTGAGAGTGAATTTTCAAGATTTTCTTCTTTTGAATTTCCATAAAACCCTATAGTGCTTTGAATAAATACGTTTTTTTATCTTCGTTTTTAGGTTTTTCAAGTTGGAGACTATACCTCTATAATTAATTTTAATTTATAGAAAATATACATTAGTAGTTTTTCATATAATATAGTTTTCCAAATTATTTTTACTTTCTTATTTTTTATTAATTTATATTACTGATATATATTTCAAGGTTTTGAATATGATGCTTACGCATCACATCACCCTGTTGCGCATCACGTCACCTCGTAGGCTCAAAGCATCGTTTCGCATCAATGCACTTAACAAGATTAGTTTGGAGTGACTACTGCAAATCAATGTAGCTTGTGTAAGGAAAATGAGGAAACTATAGGCCACCTTTTTACTGAATGTAGCTTCTCAAAGGAGGTGTGGAAATGGTTAAGAAGGAGATTTGATACTCATGTCCCTTATTGTCAAGACCTCATTAACTTGATTCTCATATGGTGAGCAACAAGTTTCAAGAGATGATGGTTGTTGAGTGTATGCCAGGTGTTGCTACCAATGGTGATTGGCATCATTAAGTTAAGGAATCGGGTGGGACATGGAGACTCTTTGCCGCTAGTCAGTTAATTCTAAGCATTATCGCGAGGTAGATGTCCGGTTTTCCACCAACATAAAACCAAACATAGGAGGGGCTATCGTTCCACCAGGGCAGGCCCATCTATAAATTATTGTTCAAACTCGTAATCACGTTACTAAAATTGCGTTTGATATCTTCATGGTGGATGGTCAGGTAGCAAAAGCTGGCCTCCTATGTTAGCGTACCCCCTGATACTCAACGAGCTTGAAGAAGTTTTGCTATTAGGTTCCTAATCTGAAGGATTCTATCAGCCTCATAGTTGGTCCATCATTGGAGACGTCGCATCAAGAGTTGCTTGACAAGACCTATTGAAGCCTCGAATAAAAACTCAATGTTTTTCTGTTGTAGAAATTGCATTTCCCCATTAAGTTCTGATCCTGCTGTGGATATAATATCCCTTCTTTTGAAATCAATTTGTTTATATGTTTGACAGTATGAGCTTTTGACTCCAAAATTAATCATGACCTGTCCGATGGAAGCAGAAATAAAATTTTGGAATTAAAAACATGTTGACGTTGGGTTCGTTTAGAGACCAATCGTACAAAAATGAAACTCATGAAACTCATACAAAAAACGTCCAAGATCAACAACAGAACATATTGTATTGGGACAATCTGATTCCAAGCCAAATCTGTCCTCTTATAATGCCTTTTTGTTTTTTTACATAAATCCGTTTTATTATATAATTGATGGGGACACCCCTGGTAGGTTTGCAACAGAAATCAACGAAGGTTTTTTCTAATCAACAGAAATAACCAAAGCAGTATTAGAGATTAGATCACACGGGTGAAGGGGGATCTCTTCCTGCTTGCCTGAACTCTGCCTTTAGGCTTGTAATGGCAGAGAGTTTAGGCACGTTATAAGATATGAATTTGTTTCAAAACTGGAATATGGGGAAACAAAAAAGGAGGGAAAACAAAATTTGATTCAAACCTACAATCATCCATGTCCGAAACAATTGAATCCGAGCTGCCGCAAAATATTGCCAATACAGTGAAGCCATTCCCGTGTGAATTTCTAGATGTTTAACACACAAAATTCGACAGGTAGGAAAAACGAAATCGAACCAGCCATGTTGTCAAATGCTTGCTGAGAAAGTTGTTGCACGTTGAAAGAGTTTACGCTTGCCTGATAAAGTGGGGCAAAATTCTGGCAACTGCGATTCTGACCTCAGCAATGGGGTTCTCAAACAGTTGCACTAATTACACATGGCAAAGCATTTCATTTTCCCGGGAACCAACATCAATTAACTGATCATTGCTATACCACATTATCATCGTCACCAACATGCTTGATCCCCGTATAAATGGGGTTGATTATCGCCATTAACTAAATAAAAAACATAGCAAAGATATGGAAGATTTGCATGACGGTGCGTCACTCAGGCAGTAGTGGCTGCAGCAGTCCTTCCCAAATTGAACTGCATATCTGGCCCTCTCTCTCCAGATGTTGAAAACTCCTCGGGCACAGGAACCTGAAGCTCAGAGCAGACTAACTGGACTATCTTCCTCGTTACACCTCCAAATGACATCTTGTTCACCGTTATGGCCATTGCAAACTGGTTCTCTACATCACAAAACCCAGTCGATCCTCCGATTCCAGAGTGTCCAAAGGAAGCCAGTCGACCCGACGGAAATCTCCTAAAACCCAGCCCAAACTTTCCATTCTGTATAACCATGTCCCCGTAGTGCTCACCTACTCCCATGAACGCGTCATGTATCCTAGGGTTAGTAAACATCTGGCTACCTACTGTGTGGTGTTTGCCTTTGTCATCAATGTCGTGGTCGTGAGTGCTTATAGCTCTGTAACCTTTTCTACGCCTGCTGCGGTCTCTACTGCATTCAGAATCTTCTGTGGCTGCTGTTGCATTCTTTCTACTTTTCAACTTTTTGGTGTCATTTTCGGAAGGGAATTTTGGAATGTGGGGGTGACTTCCGAGAGGTAGATCACTTCCTGTGTGAGGAGGGGGAATGTTGCCTGCAGCAGCCAAAGCTGCATAATAGCGAGCCAGTGCACGGGCAGAGCAGTGGCCATTGGCAGCAGGTATGATTGCACGCCTCACAGGAAGCATGTTGAAAGTCACCGGGATGTTG
This sequence comes from Nymphaea thermarum, assembly GCA_011799765.1. NCBI lineage: Eukaryota > Viridiplantae > Streptophyta > Magnoliopsida > Nymphaeales > Nymphaeaceae > Nymphaea > Nymphaea thermarum. Next base: position 8,485 of record JAANDH010000666.1, on the reverse strand, counting down.
GACACCATCGAAAGCACATCAGTTGAGTTCAGAGAGGCAGCTTCCCCGTGCATGCTTGCATACTTGGATATTCCTTCAAGGTCCTCTGTGTCAATTGTAAGAGTGGCTAATCGTGATTCTACTCCTGAAAAGGAAGTACACCGCATGAGTAGGTTTCACAAGGCAAAAATAAAGGTCACAAAATTAAGTCAATACACTGAAACTACTAAAGAAGTAGATGCTTCTAATACCTGCTGGAATGCCAATGTAGAGTTCACCTTCAATGTTGAGAGGGTGCACAATTGCTTCCTCCAGAATCTCTTGAAAGCGCTTGCCAGATGCATGCTGTTTTGTCATTTTATTCACGGGCGGCAGCAATTTATTCAGCATAAAAACCAGAAAGAATAAAATAAATTCAAAAATGACAAGCTTCCTACTCCAAAAGGTATCTATATGCTTCATTTATTTGGATGACTATATCACTAAGTAAATGTTAGCTGCACCTCTATAATTCCGCCGCAAATCCAACCAAAAGACAAGTAGTGGTATTTCTGCTCAGAACCAGGTTCAGTCTCTGGTGTGGCTCTCGCAATGTGCTTTAAGGATTCAGCCCAATCACACATGACCAAAGGGTTCTCCTTGATGACATCTCCTATGGCATTGTGGAGTCCAGTCGTATGGTTGAGAACATGGAAAACCTGAGTACAAATAAGGAAAAGCAGAGTGACTACCAATATATACTTGGCATTTTTGGTGCAACTTGCAATTCAAATTCAGAAGAACCTTTGTATGCTCTTTCCCGTTGGAACCAAAATCTGGCCAAATACTCGCCACATTTTCATCAAGCTTTAGTATCCTGTGAATTAAGAAAATGAGTAGGTTCTTGATAGCAAAACGGACAGCCAATAAAATTATAAATGGACACAAGTACAAACAGAATAGAAGCAAACAGGAGTATGATATGGTAGATTGGATTGATCACAGATAAAAAAAGACTTCTAAAGAATGCTCTTAAATTCACAGTAAACAAAAAGAAGAGTCACCCCACAGCTTCTCATGAATGCAATCTCTCAATAAGAGAACGGCATACTAATGGTCCAGACATTTCTTGAAGAGACAATCTTATGTAAAAAATTTATATGCAGTCTCAACTGTTGCAGCACTGATTGCACTAACAGGCACCCTTGAATTTAGTTACTTAAACTAACTCTAGTTGTAGAGGGTGGGGGGTTGTAATCCAGCTTTTGTCTCTTCATTTCTGTTTTTGTGTCTCCCTGTGAAAATCATTCATATACTGGAAATGTAAAAAACAGAAAAAGATGTTAAGTTCATCAACTGAAGCTACAAATTGAGCTATGAAGACAACTACAATGAATATTATTTCACTTAGTCAGTACTTAGTTGCTAGTGATAGGATACACCTAAATGAGTCTATCAAGCTGGATTCGGACAATAACTGTCACCTATATTTCTCGCAATTGCATGTCTCATGAGCACACAAAACATATTAAACTGCTACCACGTTAGAAAAGAATGGTTAAAGAAAATAATTGATCATACTTATATCTTATCCACGGCAGATTTCTTCACCAAGGCACTCTTTTCATATAATTTAATTCTCTTCTTGGTAAAGTTTCAGTCATGGAACCATAAATTTGAGATTAGTGTCAAAATAGGTGTGTATATATATTCATTTTCATGTGTACTAACTATAGCTTATGTATACACTATATACATTTGTATGCACCTGTAATTCATAATCTCCATTTTTGTGTAATATGTGTGTATGCTTAGGTACATATATGTATTTTTTTCTATTAATTTTTATTTTCTTATGTAATTTTAATTTCCTGTAATTCATTTTTCTCATATTTTTTGTCAATATTAGACTTTGACCTTCACTGAGCCAGCCATTCACATAAATCATGGGAATGAGTCCCTCTGTATTTCAATGCTTTTTGAGTATTTTTTTTAATAAGGTAATGATTTATTTTATTTAATTAGTGTCTTTGTGTACAGTGTATGAACCCTTTGTGCTTCCTTCGTTGAGAGAACTTCTGCTAAGCCTAGTTTTGTTATTCGCACTTGTTTGTGGAGTGGTTTCATACAGACATAGGTGTCTATCTTGGTCCTCGAGTGTGAAGATCGGATAGTTTCACAGAGACACATTGAAAAAAGAGATCAAAGGCTTATGCTATGGATGCTAAAATAAGTACATGTTAATGCACTTCCATATGATGCTGTCAGTAACCCAATACCCTAATAGTTAAAAATATGAGAAGGTTGACTCAGAAAAAAGAAGTGAAACGACTATGCAGGTGTATCAGACAACCCTCCTATTTTTGTCTACAATTGCTGAAAGGTGGTATATTTTTCTCTACTGAACCACCACTCTATCTTTCAGCTCTTAGAAACTACTTCTAGCATATAGAAGCTGATGCCTGAACATGGATGTTTCCTACTTTTTATGAGTTAAGGATATAAGTTCATACCCATTATCTACCAGCCAATGTATCATTCCTGCAGTAATACCCTTTGTAGCTGAGAACACTGGAAAAAGACTGTCAGGTTGAACAGGCCTTGGATCGTATCTTCCAAGTGTTCCAGCAGCTGTGTCAATTATGACCTCCCCATCCTTATATGCGCACACCTAAATGAGAGAATAATATTAGTATATGATCAACCACAGGAGTATCCATAAACTATTATTTTATTGTATAACAGTGATTTCAATGACATAATAAAACTTTAAAACCCAATTTCAACTTGGACAACCCCCAAGGAAAAATTCACAACCTAACTGAAATTCCTCTAGGCACCCAGAAAAGAAGAATTAGATACATCGTTTCATATTTTAGGCTCCTAATTATTCTTGAATCAAATCCTATTAGCAACTAGACAATGTTCAACAAAAATGCAGCATGCCACAGTGGAAAAAACAGGGCCACAAAACAAGAGATGGTCCTAAAAAACCTGAGCCCATCTGGACAGAAAAAAAAAAGGCAAATCAGAAAGCTCTATCAGCCCTGATGATTTGAAGAAATTTATCTATTTGCATGAAAAGAAATTTATCTATTTACATTGGTACACTAGCATGCGTTAGAATTTGTGTAAATACCTGTGTAATCTTCGTGTATACATGCACACTAATCATTACAGATAAATACAGTGTACTTATATGTGGCATTATGTATATATATGGTTATTCATATTCCCCTGTCATACAACTGTAGATTGGGATGAACAATTTTTTGGCATTGGTAATTTTACTATTTTTTAAGAACCTATACAAAAAAAAAAGAACATGATGTGTCAAATTCATGAATTTCAAAGAGAAAGCTGCAGTGATTAAAAATCTTTGAGTTATGCACCTTTAATCTAACAATTTGAAGTCACAACCCTTTCCCTTTTCAGACTATAGATCCTTTGACCAAAGGTTGACAAGCCATTGGCTAGTCCCAGTAGCTTTAATTAGAAACATTGGGACCTGGCCAACTGGTAGCTCTGCCCGGGAAAGTTTTGAAAGTGAACTATTTTCTATCGAGATTTGTGCCTTAATGCATACATTTGAGTGATTTTGTGATTGGCCCTGTGTGCTCTTTCTCTTCATTATGGGCTGTTTTGGGGGCTGCTATGTGACTAATTTTACATGATATCATAAATAAGTTTAAATTTTGTATGAAGAATTACTTCTGGTTTGAAGTGACTGATGATTGGGTGGGTGGGGGGGGGGGGGGGGGATTCAAGTTTGGATCTCTTAAAGCTTCAAGTGCTCAAGAGCTTCCAAATCACTGATTTCGACCAGTCAAACCCCAACAACATGAACTTTGTCCCTGCCTTCAAACCCGATGGAAATAACTACACCGTTTGGGCAAGACGCTTGGAGACCTACATCAAAGGATATGGACTGTAAGGATATATAAAAGGTATGATTCCTCAACCTACACTAAAATTACCTAAGGTTGACAAAGGAGTTTTGATGGAAGGAGAAAAAAGGGCTAAATTTGTCTCCAATCTTCATTATTATAAGGCCAGGCAGACTTAGAGTATTTAAAGCGTATGCTAATTCAAAAAAATATGACTCAAATATTACCTTCATGAAAACATGTAGAAATATCAAACAAGAAGTAAAAGCGTGAGGGCTTGCTTTATGGAATTGATACATGAATCAAGCATCCCAACTTGAACCCAAATGCGAGGATACTATCTTCATAATGACTAATGAGATCCAAAGAAACATCAAGTTGAGAAAGGGAGATTCTTTACTTTATCACAAGGATTGATTGTTAGGCGTAGGATTTATTTCATTTCATAGCACGTTTACTTTTGTTAATCCACGTTTCTGTTCTTTCTTGTTTCCGCGTTTTAGTTTAGTCTTTCCATTTGTAACGGGTCGGGTCCAGTTAGGCTTTTAATATCCCAACCCATCATGTTATGTACTTAAGCACGATTAAGGGAATTAACCCCCAATGAAGAATTACATTATGTGAGAAGAAGCTGGGCATCATGTGTTCTTAGGAGAGTTGTAGGAGATGGGGGCGCTGGTCAGGCTGTTGGCCGTGTGGAGCTAACAAGGTATCAGAGCCCAATACTACAGCGACCATGGCCGAGAGGATCAGAGCCAGAGATGCGGTCGCAGCGGTGGAACAGCATTGCAGCCAAGTGGAAGCGGTGATAGGCGGTCTGGAAGGGCGCGTGCATGTGATGGACCAACGTCTGAATGCTTTGGAAGCACGGTTGGAGGCCTTGATGACGGAACAGCAGGCGATGTCGGCATTGTTACGCGAAAGTTTGAGCCAAGGTTATCAGCAACGTTCCCCTAATTCTAATCAAATGCAATTCAACGACCGCAGGGGACAAAGATGGCCAGCGAACGGGGGCGGAGAAGCAGCCTGGAGACCTGCGAAGATGGAGTTTCCGAGATTTTCAGGGGACGACCCTGTGAGTTGGGTGTTCCACGCAGAATAATACTTCGATTGCCAGGCAATCATGGGTGATGAAAGAGTGAATCAAGCTGCAATGTACCTTGAAGATGTTGCGATACGTTGGCGCTTCTGGTTGCTGTCGCATCAAGGAAAACCAGATTGGGAGACGTTGCTCAAGGAGATCTCGTCACGCTTTGGACCGTCGGTATATCTTGATTATAACGTTGAGTTGTTGCGGCTTAAACAGGCTGGGGTGGTGGTGGAGTACCAGGAAAATGTTGAAGCACTTACGAATATGGTGTGTGGCTGGCCCAACGAGGCCTTGATCGGAGCTTTTGTAGGAGGTCTTAAGGACAAAATACGCATCGAGGTCCAAGCTATGAAACCCCGGACCTTATTAGACTGCTTCGAAATTGCCTGCACAGTGGAGAAGAAAAACAAGCGACTGCACATAACAAGCCGGGGCACTATCAGCCGAAACTGGTCAGACATGAGGAGCAGTCCGCGTGAATCGATAAAACCTGAGGTTTTCCCGTATGCAGCAGGGAGAAACAAGACAGGAAACGCCCTTCAGCAAGTGGTGAGACACTTAACACCTGAACATATTAAAGAAAAGAGACGCCAGGGTATATGTTTCCACTGCGATCGTCCTTGGGTGTCAAGGCATAATTGCAGGAGACTGCACATGTATCTCGTGGAAGAAGGGGATGACCCACCAGAGGCTGACGAGGACTCTCCCTTGGCCGCAGAAGCAAACAACGCTGAGGAACAGACAACGCCAGAAATCTCGTTGCATGCCCTTGCTGGTGATGAGGTTCCGCACATGATGCGCATGGAAGGCAAGTTGCGTGGCTGAAAAGTTACCGTCCTGATCAACACTGGCTCGACTCACAACTTCATTTGTAAGAAATCAGCTAGAGCGCTAAGATGCAGCATGGAGACTCAGCTAGCTTTTGACGTTGTGGTCGGCGACAGCAGTACATTTGACGTGCAGAGGTAAGTGCCACCTGGAAACATTGGAGATCCAGGGCCTTCAGTTTCCCGTGCAGTTGTACATTCTGGCCATGGCAGGGGCCGATTTGGTGTTTGGCATCCAGTGGCTGCGTGAACTGGGAGTGGTTGTATGGGATTTTGTGGGCATAAAGATGCAGTTTAGAGGACTGGTGATGCTTGAAGCGACCACTAGGCGACCATGTGTAGAAGCCCTGGCTGCCCGCCTGCTGAAAGGATCGATTGCCTCTTTTCTCTTGCTCTCAACGCAAGTACCGTCAAATGCAGAAGCAGATAATCAGTGTGGTTCGAAAGAGTACCGAAGAACACTGAAGGAACTGTTGCACGAGTTTGAACCAGTTTTCAGCACACCTAAGGCGCTGCTACCTAGGCAAAACACGAACCGCATTGAATTACAGCCAGGGTCGGATCCAGTCAAATCCTGACCTTCTCGTTACAGCCGTGTGCAGCGAGAAACACTCGAGCAACTAGTGGAAGAAATGTTGAAAACAGGTGTTATTCAACCAAGTCGTAGTCCATTTGCATCGCCCGCCTTGTTGGTTAAAAAGAAAGACGGTAGTTGGCATTTTTGCATGGATAATCATGCGCTAAACGCCATCACCATCAAGGATGGGTACCCGATACCTGTTGTGGAGGACTTGCTAGATGAGCTACATGAGGCATGCATATTTTATAAACTCGACTTGTGCTCGGGCTACCATCAAATCCGCGTGGTAAAGGAGGGCGTTCCAAAAACTGCTTTCCATACCCCCGACGGGCATTACGAATTCACTGTCATGCTCTTTGGGTTGACGAACGCACCCTCCACATTCCAATCGCTGATGAATGATTTGTTTCGCCCCTTCTTACGACAGTTTGTATTGGTATTCTTTGATGATATTCTGATTTACAACAAAGACGAACAGTAACATATCTGACACCTGCACAGTATTAATAGTGCTGAAGCGACATCATTTGCACGCTAAACTCTCGAAGTGTGTCTTCGGTACTGTCAAGATTGCTTACCTAGGACATGTGATAAGCCAAGGGAAAGTGAATATGGAACATGAAAAGGTCCAAGCCGTGAGATGGTGGAGCACTCCAAAAATAGTAAGAGACCTGCGCGCATTCATTGGGCTCATGGGATACTACCGCAAGTTTGTCAAAAGTTATTGCGCCGCTCACAGCTCTAACAAAGAAGGGCAAATTTGCGTGGAGTCCTCAGGCGGAGCAGGCGTTCCAACAACTAAAGAAGGCAGTGACCGCAGCCCCCGTTCTACAAATGCCCAATTTCCAACTCCCTTTCCCCGTTGAATCCGATGAACTTGCGGTAGTATCCCATGAGCCCTGTTGCCCTGTTGCCCTGTTCTACAAAACAGCCATCTTTAGTTGTTCCAATTGCCGCAAGAATGTCGGCCCTGTTGCCCTGTTGCCCTAGCGAATTCCAGCATCGTTCTTAGTCAAAACAGCCATCCAATTGCATATTTCAGCAGGGCAACAGGGCCGACATTCGCTAGTAAGTCCACCTATGAACGAGAATCTATGTCACACGGGTGCGGATGCGATACGGGTGCGGATACGGGGATACGGGTGCGGGTACGGCAATTTTCAAAGTTTTTGGATAAGCGGACACTGCTAAATTAAATATTCTAAAAAATGATAAAATAAAAAAAAATTAAAAATAGTTCACTAATATAGTCTCAAACAAAACATTGTCCTTGTCCATCACAAAACATTGTCCTTGACACCTTGCCATCACAAACAAAAGATTGTGAATCACAAAACATTGTTTATCATCATTCTAAAGTCCTAGACATTATCAATGCTCAAATCGTTCTCTTCTTCTTGTTCTTCTTGCACAGTAGAGGATGCTGGAATAGAAGGTTCTTCAAAACTTGAATTAACAGCTGGTCTTCTTCTAAGTTGAAGTCCTCAACATTCACATCCCAATTTTTGGTTTCTCCTTCCCTACAAGACAAAACAAATTGTAATTATTATGATATTAGGTAATAAGAGGAGAAACATATAAATGAATAAATAATATACTTATTTACCTATATTCTTTTTTCATCCTTGATAGAAGTCGAAGGTTAGAGTCGAAGGTTAGAATGCACATAAACCAGATCTTCTGCACGTTTGCTTGTGAGATTATTTCGCTTTATGGTGTGGATTTGTGAATATGTACTCCAATTTCTCTCACAGCATGAAGATGTAGCAGGTTGAACTAGCAATCTCAAAGCAAGGTATTGAAGAGTAGGATAATAATGTCCATGTTTAATCCACCAAGCTAGAGGTGGATATTCATTTTTATCTACAGTTGCACTTGCATCTTCTCCAATCCCAGAAGAAAACCTTGCAAACTCTTCATTTGCTCTTTGATTTTGATGTTCATTGTTAAATCTTATGAGAGAGAAACTTAATTGACATTAAAGAAGCCCTAACTCCTCTTTATATAGACTAGAGGAGAGGGAGAAGTTACACGCAAGTCATTAAAAGAACCCCTTATTACATAAGTACCCTAACACTCAATATAAACATGTCTTAACACTCCCCCTCAAGTTGGAGCGTATATGTCAAACAAGCTCAACTTG
>JAANDH010000665.1:78516-163574 GCA_011799765.1 Nymphaea thermarum | reverse complement strand
AACTAAAACTCAAACATATGATCAAACTAACAGGAAGAACAGAAAAAAAAACTAACAAAACATTTTTCATTTCATTCAACTGGAATGACCCCCTCACAAAATGAACCAATGTCTCTTTATATAGAAAAAGAGATGGATTGTGGATCTGAATCCATTTACAAGTACTAAAAATCTAATTAGATCCAATTACAAGATTTGGCTATGCTTTTATATTGAATCCAACTCCCCTAGTTGGATAAGGGTCGTCATCGACGAGTTTAAATCTTTCATTTTGTGAAAATAATTTTTTTAAGTTTAGAAAGTTTGAATAAGGATTGGATCTACTGAACAAAAAGGTCTCACTGCTCACCTACATGTGCTAAAGTGGTGTTCTGCTCACCATCTTTTAGTTCACATACCGTGGGTAAACTAAAAGCACATATTGAGGCTAAAGGAAGCCCATTGAATGTTCATCTTCAAGCAACAAAAGGTTGGTTGCGTGCACATATATATGCATGCCAAAAGAATGCACCAGCACCAACATCGTGTCGACATCGGTGCAACACATTTTTTGAAAAGTCCTTGTGTCATAGTTAGGAAAAGAATGGTCTGCAGTTGGCCCTTCCTTTGTTTCTTGAAGACGGGTCTGCAGTTGGCCCTTCCTTTGTTTCTTGAAGAATTACATTAAATGGGCTCCTCATAACCCCGATATTTGCCCTTAACTGACCCATGCCATCCGTTGCCCATGAACAGAGCAATATATAACTAAGTGCTTATATATTGCTCTGTTCATGGGAAAAACACATGTCGTGGGTCAACTAAAAGCACATATCGGGGCTTAAGGAAGCCCATTGAATGTACATATTCAAAAAACAAAAGGTCGGTTGCAGACTGTTCCTTCCCGACACAACATCACACTTTGTTCCCCAAGGATAGATCAAGTTGTGTGCACATATCTATGCAAGCTACAAGTATGCACCAGCATCGTGTCGACATGGGTGCAATGCATTTGTTGAAAAGTCTGTGTGACATAGTTAGGAAAGGAATGGTCTGCAGCTGGCCCTTTGTTTCTTAAGACGTACATTCAATAGGCTCCCGTAACCCCGATATTTGCCCTTTAATTGACCCATGCCATTTGTTGCCCATGAAACAGAACGATATACACTAAGTGCTTATATATTTCACTGTTCATGGGCAACACATGTCGTGGGTCAACTAAAAGGACACATCAGAGCTAAAAGAAGCCCATTTCATGCACATCTTCAAGAAACAAAAGGTCAGCTGCAACTATTCCTTCCCTGACACAGCATCATACCTTGTTCCCCAAGGATAGATTGAGTTGCGTGCACATATCTATGCATGCAACAAGTATGCACCAAAGGAGTTTGAGAGTATTTTTCAGATTTTACTATAAAATAATGGATATTTTAAACTTTTAATTGTTTCGCAATCCTTTTTTATTCTTTTTGCAAGTTATTTTTATGTTAATGGGATATTTTCACACTTTTATGCACAATTTCTCATATACAAGAATTTGCAAATAACGAGCTTCGGTTGATCACCAGGCATATTATATGTCTTCGGCAATAGACTCAATCAGTTCATATGTGCAGTGACTATACCAAAAATTGTCTGCAGTGCAAAAATTTGGAAGGAGGAAATCCACATTTGTCATATATCCATTGCCCCTGTAATGTTTTTAAGGAACTGGACATGTAAGTACCTAGTGTGACCTAGCCTAAGGCATGAATATATGAGTCTATAAAATATTTCAAATCTTTAATTGAATACTAATCTATGTTATGGTGCAAGAGATTCAGATGTTTTACATCCACAATGCCTAAATACCAAATTGACAAGAAATAGTTCAACTCAAAACCCAGTGGAATAATTTTTGACATTGTAGTCCCACCAAGGCGGAACAAAGGTACCGAAAGGACAAGGTATTTTAACTCAAAATGCAAAAGCATAAGAAAAATTTTGGGCAGTGTTTAAAATATAAACCTGTTAGGAAACCTATAACAATAAAAATAATAATTGTGACTCTAGCTGCATCATATAAAATTGAGATCATCATTGCATGACCGATGATATTCAGGGACGAATTATGCTCATCCTCTTATTCAACCTCGTTAGCTCTGATGTCAGATTAGGTTTTTGTTAAAACAGATGGTTTCCAAAACTAGGGCATGGTTACTTTCATTTTGCACTGCGTTTAAGATGACAATTTGTTTCTTAAACATGTAAAAACCCCGAGTTTAGTTCATAGCTTGGCTATCCATAGTAAAGGAATCAGGAGCGGCCAAACCTCATATCGACTGAACCTTGAGAACAGTCTTGAATTCGCGTCAGATTTGATGGAAAGCAGTGAGTTCCACCCTAATGTCCGAGCTTTTCATGTCCAATTGATCGACAAAGATACTAAAGAAGGGAGTCTCACTTTCCCCACACCAAGCAAGCCCAGATTCTGCGATCGTAGTTCCTATCTAGACCCGCTACCAATCTTCCACCTCAGAGGTTCAAACCACACTGCAATAGAAACTAAAACCGAAGCAAAAAAAAAAAGGAGGAATCGAAACGGAAAAAGCCGCCATCGTTCGAGAGAGGATCAACAAAGACTTACAAATCAGAGTGAGTGGGTCGATGATGATTGACCAACTCCATCAAGGAATCATTCCAATAGTGAGATAACCATAAAGAAAAGCGAAAAAGGTAAGAAACCTAGCATGCCTGCAACATTTCACGTCAGATATGAATGGTTGGGGCTGGGCCAAGGATGAGACCAAATCCTAGGTGATTCGGGTGGCTCGTGAATTGGGTCAATGAGTTTGCCAACTATAGTTTAAATCAATTTTAAAGCCAAAATAGCTTATTTGTAAATTAGATTGTTGGATTAAAGTAACAACCTTGATGATGCAGGCATGCTAGGGTTTCTTACCTTTTTCGCTTTTCTTTATGGTTATCTGACTGTTGGAATGATTCCTTGACGGAGTTGGTCAATCATCGTCGACCCACTCACTCTGATCTATAAGCTTCGTTGATCCTCTCTTTGATGATGGCGGCTTTTTCCGTTTTGATTCCTCTTTTTTATTTTTTTGCTTAGGTTTTAGTTTGTATTGCGGTGCGGTTTGAACCTCTGAGGTGGATTGGTAGCGGGTCTGCATAGGAACTACGATCACATAATCTGAGCTTGCTTGGTGTGGGGAAAGTGAGACTCCCTTCTTTAGTATCTTTGTCGATCAAGTGGACGTGAAAAGCTCGGACATTGGAGTGGTACTCACTGGTTTTCACCAAATCTAAAGCGAATTCAAGGCTGTTGCTAAGTAATGCCGAAGGTTTTGGTTTCTGTTCTTCTTCCCAATCTCACGAAATCCTCTTTGTTCTCCCTACTTCCTCTCCCTTTTTCATATTTGGTCTTCAAAAATCAGTAATTCATCAATGGATATTTGGTTGTTTGTTGATCAGATTCTGTTGACAAACACAAGACATTGCTAAGGAAAACATTATTCCTGATACTCTGAAGAAGAAGAGCATCATAAGCTCAAAGATGATAAGTTATGTCTAGGGGCGGAGCGAGAAATTTTTCATGAGTACATTGAGCTCATGATGACTACGTTGTTCAAGGTACTGAGAAGAATGTCATCCTCTGCAATGGCGCTTATGGGATGGCAAGCTTCATCGGTACAAAAGTATGATATTTAACTTGTTTTTCACTATATAAGGCCACAATCCTTTGTGAGGATCGATACTCGATAGTGTAAGATTGGATATTTATACTCTTTGTTTACAATAATTTTCATATGTTTCTCCTGATTTTTTTTTTAAATGCTAGGTTGACTGCTTTCATTGATGACAAAAATATTATTATTTTTATTGGCATCTTTACCTCCATAGATATCGTTTCCTTATGGGGTGTAACATTATCTTTAATAATTAATAACATTCTTTTTGTTGTTAAGATCTTGTTTGATAACGTTAGATACTTTGCATATTACTTTCCGTTTTCATCCTTGCTCTAACGTGAAAACTCATCTTTAAAGTCCAAGAGATATTTCATTTCTTTTTTTTTTTGCAATGCTAGGTCAGGGATCCTCGTTGTTGATAACAATGTCATTAAATTTTTGTCGGCATCTTTACCGGCACAGATATAATTCCCTTATGGGCCATAGCTTTGTCTTTACTAACAGTAACCTTCTTTTTGTTGTGAAGATAGTTTTGTCAACATTAGATACTTTGCATAAGGTATTCTATTTTTTACCTCTCTCTAATTAGTTGGTACACAATGAAAGTCTAAATTTACCTTGAAAATTTTATGAAGATACTTTGTTGAAAAAGCCAACGATCTCTTATTGTCAAGAGACCTTCATTGAAGCATAAATCTTGTATAGCAAGTGTTCATCATTATCCATTCTTTTATTTTCATCCTAACTTGAGCATTGCTATGTGGTTAGGATTGCACCATGTGGGGACCTTCCCACTCCAATACCATGTTAAAAAATAATAATAATAATGGACGTGGGAGATTAAAAAACTTAACTAGATTATATTTAATAGCTCATTGTATGCATAACTTAGAAATAAAGACAATTATATATCAAAACTTAGTTTCTTGCTATCCTCACATTTCTGGTATGTACCCCTAAGTGGAAATTTACTCATATTTAGAGGTTTTCTTTAACCACAAAAAATGTCAATCATCTCCCTATTTAAAAACCTAAAAGTTAAACCGATATACTTTTTATATGTTAATCAAAGTATAAGCAGGTCTTAGAAATGGGAATCAATCTTTAAAAATTCAAAAAATACTATTTATAGCATTATGCAAAAATGGATTTTAGAAACATCATGTCCATATTGTCAATTTTATAGAAAAATTAAAGGAGACAAAATTGGAGCTCCGTCAAATGCAAATAAAGTTGTGATCATGTTGTAAAAACCTAGAGTGCATATTATATTCCACATGCATTTAAGATCTATCTCATATGAACTAAGTGACCAGCAATCCAGCCATTCCCTTCCACAGTGATTAGACAAAATCCATTACTGGTGCCATGCAACTCCTTCCCTTCCATCCATCCTCCCTCTCTCTAGATATAAGACCATGAAACTGTAAGAGGAGAATACAACAATCAAAATAAAAAAAGGCACATTACCAACAGCTATTGCACAGTAAACATCACAAAGGACTACAAAGAACACATTACTGTAGGATCTGTTGGTGGTGGTGAGTTGCACATGTGCATATTTAAATGGTGCCATGATCTTGAGAAACTTTGGGCAGAGGGCATCCACGACAAACCTTAGATGGTAGTTATTGGACCTTACCGCCCCGGCCAACCATACTTGCAGTCCATGGAGTGTTACAAGAGGAACAAGCTCTTCATGTATGAAATTTGAAATTTTAAATGGGCACAAATAAGTAAATGAGATAAGAAAATGCTCAAAATATCAATATAAAGATATTTTTTTTTATCTGTATGGGTGGACAATTGCCTACATATAGCCTACACCTGTCTTTACCCATCTTTAGGGTGCTCCATTTGTCTGGTTGACTGCCAATATCTATCTTTGTGGAACCCTTGAAACAAGTGGAAAAATCACTATGATGAGTTGGAGCCAAAGTTGTCATTAAATTCTTCCATACAAATGATGCTTCTCCATAGGTGCTTCTTGCTTGACATCCTTCTTGCCTTGGAAAAATGTTAGATGCACCATTGGTCGAGTCCTTCTACCTAATGCTGCTTAACACCTACCGCTATGCCGTCTTCGTTTGGGACACACACTTGCTAAAGAATCAAATTCCTAGACTCGTCATGGATGTGTTTATCAATGTAGGAGACTAAACTAGTTTTTAGAAGCCAAAAAGAGGAAAGTCACTATTGTTTCAAACTACATTTAGCTGCTTCCATCAAATTTCTTCCCAATCATCTAGCTGATTGAACGTCTTGATATTCACTTTGGTAGCTATTGACTTCTTTCTCATATGCAATTTGTTGTAGCATAATATCTCAGTCTCCTGTATGTCGTCTCTTAGGAGCCTGAAAGTTAAACCAATATACTTTTTATGTGTTAATCAAAGTAAAAGCAGCTTTTAAAAATGGGAATCAATCTTTAAAAATTCAAAAAATACTATTATAGCATTATGCAAAAGTGGATTTTAGAATTTTACAGAAAAATTAAAGGAGACAAAATTGGAGCTCCGTCAAGTGCAAATAAAGTTGTGATCATGTTGTAAAAACCTAGAGTGCATATTATTTCCCACATGCATTTAAGATCTATCTCATATGAACTAAGTGACCAGCAATCCAGCCATTCCCTTTCACAGTGATTAGACAAAAGCCATGACAGGTGTCATGCAACTCCTTCCCTTCCATCCATCTTCCCTTTCTCTAGATATAAGACCATGAAGCTGTAAGAGGAGAATACAACAATCAAAATAAAAAAAGGCACAGTAGCAGCAGCCATTGCACAGAAGACGTCAGAAGACGTCACAAAGGACTACAAAGAACACATTACTTTAGGATCTGTTGGTGGTGGTGAGTTGCACATGTGCATATCGAATGGCGCCATGATCTTGAGAAACTTTTTGCAGAGGGCATCCACCACAAACCTTAGATGGTAGTTATTGGGCCTTACTACCACCCGCCAACCATACTTGCAGCCCATGGAGTGTTACAAGAGGAACAAGCTCTTCAGGTAGGTGCAGACATTTACATTCAANCTTCTTTTTGTTGAAATTGAAACTATTAAAGGTTGGGTTGGGACCCATCAGACCAGAGACGTGAGCTCGGAAATTGGTCAAGTAGTTAGTTGTCCTAATTGATAGCTTCTTTTTTTTTTGTTGAAACCGAAACTATTAAAGGTCTGGTTGGGTCCCATCAGACCAGAGACATCAGCTCGGAAATTGGTTGAGTCGTTACCTTTCGGTAACATTTTTTAAATGCTATTGTTACTCTACAATGGCATTGTTCAAGTGCCACTAAATAGTTTTCTATGGCACAAAAGAACCTCTTTTATTGCTTTCTATGAGTGTCGCTGAGGTGCTTTTTATCGCAAACAGAAAATGTCACGGTCCACTATCAGCGACAAATCTTTATATGTCAACATTGACAAGTCGTGGCTGTAGCTTCAAGCACAACTAAAGACCTTATAGTGACAAATTTTAGATGCTATATCTAACATCTGATGACACAATGAAAAGATTTTCAATGAAACATACCTCTAGCTAGGCTTTTATTGGCTTTTATGGCAATTTAAAAATGGCACTAACAGCTTCTACGCTCAGTTTGAAATGTTACTAGAATTTTTAGTGCATGACAGTCAAATTACCATTGCATGGAAAGTCAAAAAAAATGAAAAAGAACAAATTTTCTGGATAATATAGAGACCATTATCATCAAAATAAAATTTTGATGCATCTGGATAAAAAAGTGACAACTTTTCTTGATAATGATCATCATCATCAAGAAAATTTTTGATGTATAAAGTAATTTTCGAAGTCCTTATTCTCTTCAGTCTCCACCTGAAGTTCTTTCATTTGTAGCCAAATAAATATCTAGGTGAGCACCCTGAAGAGGCTTTTTCGAGTCATCTATGTCAATTATCTTATGAACAAGATCCTAATGAAGTTCTTGCATTGGATCAAAGTTCTGTCAAAAAATTGGTGCAAATAATATATGCTAGGGAAGGAGACTCTTAACAGCTTAAGAATTCTCTTGTCAACCAAATCCATGCAGCAGCTCGCTCTTTGGTCCTAGAATAGAAAAAAAAACTCACTATAAGGGTTTGAAAACAGGAAAATGGATTGAGAGTGTAATCCTTAACAAAAAAAAAAAAAATCATACCCTTTCACATTGTCAAATTTACTCAAGACAATGTAATACTGCCTCAAAGCAGACTCTTCCACTAGGATCTAGGAGCAGTTTATATGGCACAACAGTAAACTATAATGTAAGAGCTTTTTTAAAAAAAAAAAAAAAAATCATGTAAAGCACATTATTAGCAAATACGCACCAGTTGAGAGGAAATAGAACATAATATAGTGCCCATAAACTTACCCCACAAATTTACAATCTAATTATGCGTGTGCTCTACATAATCCATAGCATAATATAGCAAGACAAACTGGCTAGCAATAGCATCACGCAAATGAAGCATCACTTGTGAGGTACTTATAGAAAATCAATATAATCTTATTTTAATTCAAGTTTTTTTTTTCTGTAAAAAATGTGACCTTTCGACCATCAAAATATTGATGTCACAAGAGCCGTTTTTTATTATTAAAGATATTATTTTACTAAAACATTACTACCTTAATGCATATTTCTCTTCAAATCATCCTGAAGGTCACGTTTATTAAGTTAGAATGCATAAAAAACAATTTAATGCTTACTTTGGTCTGATTTACCCCTTGCCTAAGCGATCTGGCATTTCCAATTAGTTGTAGCTGAATCGGAAAATGTATGATATTATCTATCCAGTAGAGTGTGCCAAGAGAACGCATTAGACCTAAAAATCACATACATTCAATTGCTTGTTTTAGAAGATTATTTCTTACTGTTTTGCCTACATCTTGCGATAGAAATAGTTCCCATGCAACTGCGATAAAAATAGTTAGCCCAAATAAATTACAAAATGGTTCTTAGTTCTTAGCTTTCATTTTTAACCTTTTCTATTTTTTTTTTTCAAACATTTGTGATTCACAAAAAACTATCAATTTTCGCTTATTGTCACCACCGCTTTCTACTGCTCCTTTTTTCAATCGATGACAGATCACAATTCATTGCTTTTGCCATTGGTGGTCGATTCAAAACGGTTTAATTATGGTTCTAACTTTTTTGGATGAGCAGGAGGAGTTTTCATCATTCCATTCAAAGGAGAGCGGAAGCTTACACCCAACCTGGTAAAGGACGTTATTTAGTGCCTCAGGATGCTGCCCCACTCGTACTTAAACTTGTGCATTGGTGACCCTCTATTAAAAAACGAAAACTGGCTGTCTACCTACCCTTGCCCCATCTGTTGCGCCAACCTTTTTAGGGATGTTTATGGTTCTAATTTGTAATGGAGTTTATTGCCCACTATTCCAATCACTTACTCCATCACTGAAGCGACTGTGGCCCAAACATATAATATGTAAGGTGATCAACTACTTCCTCATCCCGTTATCTTTGTTGGCTTGATTGGCGTTACCTGCATCATCCCTTTTAGGAACTCACATCGTGCAATCCCGAGGAACAAGGTGTGTGGTTGTGTTGCTTGGTGAATAGTTAGGGAACTATGTTACATGCATGCAGGGTGTGAGTACGATGCGGAGGCCAGCGCGGTGTATCCCTAAAGATTTGGGTGTAAGGGTGCGGCGAAAGTGTATATGTATATAATATATTTATTATATATATAAATGTATGTATTCATAATATTATAATTTTAGCTTGTTTCTTAGCTTAATCTGTCCTTACTCTTTATTTTTATTACTGTATGAGACAAAGAGAAGAAAAAAATATAAATTATTTTGAATATGCATAAGAACGGATGCATTTGGGGTGTGTGTCCGAGCCACACCCGTATCAGCACCAGCACCAGTGTGGTGTCTTCACAGATGCAGCCCATTTTTTGAAGAGTCTGTGTGACGTAGTAATGCAAAAAGAATTAAGATTAACTGATTTTAATCCAACTGCACTCACAACTAAACTAAAACTATGCTTAAACTAACTAAAACTCAAACATATGATCAAACTAACAGGAAGAACAGAAAAAAAAACTAACAAAACATTTTTCATTTCATTCAACTGGAATGACCCCCTCACAAAATGAACCAATGTCTCTTTATATAGAAAAAGAGATGGATTGTGGATCTGAATCCATTTACAAGTACTAAAAATCTAATTAGATCCAATTACAAGATTTGGTTATGCTTTTATATTAAATCCAACTCCCCTAGTTGGATAAGGGTCGTCCTCGACGAGTTTAAATCTTTCATTTTGCGAAAATAATTTTTTTAAGTTTAGAAAGTTTGAATAAGGATTGGATCTACTGAACAAAAAGGTCTCACTGCTCACCTACATGTGCTAAAGTGGTGTTCTGCTCACCATCTTTTGATGATGATCAAGGTGGAGGCTTCGGTGGTGGCTTTGGAAAAGGGACGCGAGCTTGGAAATGGTCGATGGGCATCCCCAAATCAGATCCAATTTCAAATGATGAAAACAATTGGTTTGAACCCAGATTCAAACCCTTATACTCATGAATCGGGCAGTATGAACCCGAATCAGGTCCAATACCCGGTTCGTCTTGAACCGGCCCCAAAAGGGACCAGCCCAAACCCTCGAGCGCCTCGAGCTACCCCTCCAAGGTTCCCCCTTCCTGCCTCAAACAGCGGCGGAAGGGGCAAACCAGAGGGAGGAAGTGCGGCGCCCACCGCCACCCATCCACCTTGTCTGAAGGGAAGAAGAGGCAGAAGGCGACCCGTCGCCTCCGGTCCGCTGGAGGGCGGTGCCCATTCGAGAGGCGACACCTTCAAACCTTGTCCATAAGCAACAGGCAGAGAAGGGAAAGTTCTTTTGTTGTTGGCGGTGAATCTGGTGCCAATCCCGGCTGGAATCGTGCACGCCGGTGAACGCCTCTCTTGCAGACGCCTTCCCACAGTGTCAGCGATTGGAAATTTAGCAGGTGGATGCTGGTCCGGCAGTAGAGCGTTTGGCTCCTTTCCACGAACAACCTGCAGGATTCCAGTTCCATTGCAAGTGGTTGTGCATCCAGTGTCTCCAGTGGTCGAAAATGGTGATGCTGGGGATTGCCACGCCTCTGGCCACCTACGTGATGATGGGAAGGTCAGACGCAGACGGCGTCATCTCTTGGGTCGAAAAAAACGTCTTCTTCTACACACCGGGTACTCTTGGCAATTTCTGACCCCACTGTCGTGGTTCACCCTCTCTCCCATCGGCAGTTTCAAGGACTCCCGCCACCACACCTGTTGGAGGAATGGTGGCCAGAAACCTTCCTCCCTCCAGTCTGCCCACAACCAAGGCATTTGTCAGTTCACAAGAAGAAGAAGAAACGGCCAGTTCCCAATCCTGTCCAAACGACAACAGCAGAGCCGCCTGCTCATGGGTTGAAGAAGACGACGCTTGACCTAACTTCAAGGGGGCGTTTGATAAACAAGAATTTTACTGTAGCACAAGAATAATAATTCAAATTTTTAAAATTTTTCCAGTTCCATCAAACATGGAATCAGAATTTTTTACCGTTGGGACTGAAATCGGAATAATAATTCCGGAAATATTATTCCGGCTGAGAGACGGAATAATATTTCCGGTTTTATTTTTTTTACCGTTGGGGAGGAAGAAGGGGCGAGGAGGAAGGAGGAGGAAAAGGGAAGGAGAAGAGGGGGAGGAGGAAGAAAGGAGAAGAGGGGAAAAGGGGAACAAGTAGAGGAAGGCACGGTGAGGAGGGAAGGAGAAGAATGGGAGGAGGAAGACGGAAGGAGAAGAGGGGAAGAAGGAGAGGAAGGCACGGTGAGGAGGGAAGGAGAAGAAGGGGAGGAGGAAGACGGAAGGAGAAGAGGGGAAGAAGGTAAGGAAGGCACGGTGAGGAGGGAAGGAGTAGAAGGGGAGGAGGAAGACGGAAGGAGAAGAGGGGAAGAAGGGGAGGAAGGCACGGTGAGGAGGGAAGGAGAAGAGGGGGAGGAGGAAGACGGAAGGAGAAGAGGGGAAGAAGGGGAGGAAGGCACGGTGAGGAGGGAAGGAGAAGAGGGGGAGGAGGAAGGCGGGAAGGAGAAGAGGGGAAGAGGGGAAGAAGGGGAAGAGGAAGGCACGGTGAGGAGGGAAGGAGAAGAGGGGGAAGGAGGAAGACGGGAAGGAGAAGAGGAGAAGAAGGGGAGGAAGGCATGGTGAGGAGGGAATGAGAAGAGAGGAGAGGGGAAGAACCAAGCATGTGGCGGTGACCTTGAAATCTTGCTCTTCGCCGTGTCCTCTTCCCCTTCTTCGTGCCCTACTCCCTTCTTCCCCTCGTGCCATCTTCCCTTCTTCCCATCTTCCCCTCTTCTCCTTCCCGTCTTCCTCCTCCCCCTCTTCTCCTTCCCTCCTCACCTTCGACCTTCCCCACTTATCAAACGCACAGCCATTTTGGAAATGACAGAATAATATTTCAATTTCACTGTTTCCGGAATTTTATTTCCGAAAACATCTTTCCTATTTCAGGCTTCCGGCGTATCAAACGCCCCCCAAAGGATGTCCATTTTGTGTGAAATTGAGCACAATGTTTCCTCTAAATTCGTTCATGAGTTCATTCATTGATCTACCGAAAGAGGCTTCCCATTCATCCACTTTTCTCATTAACGCCCTGTTTGGTAGGAGGGAAAGGGAGGGAAAGGAATGGAGGGAAAGGAAAGAAAAGGGAAGGGAAGAGAAAGGGGAGGAAAGGGAGGGAAAGGAAAGGGAAGGGAAGGGAAGAGAAAGGGGAGGGGTATTGTGGGCAGTCACTATTTTTGCACTTACTCCCTTTCATTTCCCTCTCAATCTGTCCTGTTTGGGAGGGAAAGAAATTACACTACACAATCCCTCCCCTCCCTTTCCTTTCCCTCCCCTCCTTGCCAAACAGGTTTTGCCACTTTCCCTTCCTTTCCCTCCTTTCTAATTAGCTTACCAAACAAGAGAGGGATTGAGCAATCCCTCCCTTTCCCTCCTACCAAACAGGGCATAAAGCACCAACTTGGTCTTTGGTGTTCGTAAAGCCTCACTTGATACCAATTAATGCAAAAAGAATTAAGAGTAACTGATCTTAATCCAACTGCACTCACAACTAAGCTGAAACTATGCTTAAACAAACTGAAACTCAAGCAAATGATCAAACAAACAAGAAGAACAGAAGAAAACTAACAAAACATTTCATTTCTTTCAATTGGATTGACCCTTTACAAAATGAACCAATGTCCCTTTACATAGAGAAAAATATGGATTGCAGATCTGGCATCTAACTTGACCCAATTACAGGATTTGGTTATGCTTTTCATACTGTATCACATAGTTAGGGAAGGATGTAGCAGACACTTTCTTTCTTTTGGATCCCTTCCTCCTCTTCATCCCAACTTCCACTATGTTAAGTTCATCCCCACAATATACCCAGCTTGGTTATATATATGCGTCGTACTGGTGCACTAAAATTTGGTGTGTTAGTATGGTTAATGACAAAAAATACTAATACAAAAAGAAATTCTTTGTAAAAACAAAAAAAAAATCGAAAAAGTAAAAACTCAAAAAGGACATTTCTTTTTCAATAATTAAAAAAAATCTCCTTTTATCTTTTATGTATGTTGGTGTATGCACCGACCGATGCACTCAACTCAGTACTCTTTATATACCTAGGAGAAGTCGATATGGGACTATCCAAAGTAGGGGTGGTACGGGGCCGGCCCATTAAGAGCCATGTTTGGGCCGGTCCAATGTTTGAAAGTTTGGCTCGGGCCCAAGCCCGATACCCGAAACCCGGGTTTAGGCTCAGCTCAGCCCAACTTGGTTATAATAAAAAATTATTTTTAAAATATAAATTTTTAAATATAAAGTATATTTTTAATAACAAAATATATATTATTAATAATAAAATAATTACAAAAATTATTTGTCTGATCGGGCTCTGTCGAAGCGATCCTAGCGAGCCGGTCGGTACCAGCCCCTGGCGGCCTGGCCCGGTGCCCACCTCTAATCCAAAGCAAACAAGCTCCCCATTGATTTCGGGAGTTTAGATCCAAATTCTTTACTTAACTACAAAATTGTCCTTTATTTTAATGCATGTTGGTAGTACAATAGAGGCTTCATTTTCATTTTCAAGTATGTGCAAGCAAAGGAAAGAAAGGTGGCCTTGAGAAGGAGAACACTCAAATAAACTAAAGGCTACGACACATTCTCCACCAAGAAGGGCAAATGGAGAACGTGGAAATTTCAGGAAGTGAATGGATTTCCTTCTTTTTATCTTTCATGTGGATCAGAAGGGTGGGAGAGGGAGAAAGTTATCGGTTGGTGGAGTAAGTAAGAATTCATGGCGATGTGTGAAAAGTTCGGATCTAAATTGTCGGCTGAGAAATTATAGGGAGCCTATTCAAGATAGGAAGAAGATGAGAAAGGGATCCGAAAGACCTTTTCTCTTTCATTAAGGCTAGAAAGTAGGGTGTTCGGAGTTTCTCTACTTTAGTTATAGCACTTGACATCCTGTTTTCTTCTTTTTTGGATGTTTGTTTCCTCGAGGTTTAGCGAGCTATTACGCTTTCTTGATCTTGATGAGTAAATAAATCTTTGTGTCTCTTGTCGTGTTGCTAAGTAATGCTGAAGGTTTTGGTTTCTGTTCTTCTTCCCAATCTTACGAAATCCTCTTTTCTCTCCCTGCATCCTCTCCCTTTTTCATGTTTGATCTTCAAAAATCAGTAGTCATCAATGGATAATTAATCTTTTGGTTGTTTGCTGATCAGATTCTGTTGACAAACAGGAGACGTTACTGAGGAAAACATTCTTCTTAATACTCTGAACAAGAAGAGAATCATAAGCTCAAAGATGAGTAGTTATGTATAGGGGTGAAGCCAGAAATTTTTGATGAGTACATTGAGCTCATGATGATCAGGTTGTTCAAGGTACTGAGAAGAATGTCATCCTCTGCAATGGCTCTTATGGGATGACAAGCTTCACCAGTACAAAAGTATGAGATTTAACTGGTTTTTCACTATATAAGGCCAAACCTCATATCGACGGAACCGGTTTTCACTATATAAGGCCAAAGGTACTTGAACAAGTAAAAACCCCGAGTTTAGTTCATAGCCTGGCGATCCTTAGTAAAGGCATAAGGAGCGGCCAAACCTCATAATCGACGGAACCAATTCCAATCTTTACACAACTTTGAAGGTCATCATCCTGCACCAGCAGCATGGAGATAAACCAAGCAAAAAGTTTTCATGAAAACATGTTGGATCGGTAGACATTACTGTTCGTCTTTGAGCTCATGGTGATCGTGTTCAGGGCAATGTGAAGAATGTCTTCCTCTACAATTCTTATGTTAGTCAGCGGAATCCTCTCTGTAGATAACCAAAGAGAAATATATCCATTGATAGGGTATTCATGTTTATATATCAAGTATGAAAAGGGGAGAGGAAGCATAGAGGGCAAGGAGGATTTCATGAGAATGGGAAGAACACAAACCTAAACGCTTGGCATTACTTAGCCACAAGATGACAAACACAAAGATTTGGTCCAAACGGGATACCGATCAAGATAAAGAAAAACGTAATAGTTCGCTAAACCTCTATGAAACAAACGTCCAAAAAAGAAGAAGACAAAATGTCAAGCGCTAGAACTAACCAGGAAAACTTTGGGGACTGCTACTTTCCAAGCTTAATGAGAAAAAGAAAAGGTCTTTCGGATCCCTTCCTCCACTTCAACCCAACTTCCACTATAACAAATTCATTCCCTTTATATACTGAACCTGGTTATATAATGGTGCATGAAAATTTGGTGTGTTAGTATGGTTAATGACAAAAATGTCTTTGTTTGATAAAAAAGAATTTTTTTAAAACAGAAAAACAAATCGAAAAAGTAAAAAACTCATAAAGGGTATTTCTGTTTCAATAATTAAAAAATCTCCTCTTCTATCTTTTTAAGTAAGTATGTTGGTGTATGCACCGACTGATGCACTCAACTCAATACTCTTTATATACTTTTTATATACTTACGGAGAAGTCGATGTGGGACTATCCAAAGTAGGGGTGGGCATCGGCAGGCCTGGCCCAGTAAGAACCGGGTTTGAGCCGGCCCGATGTCTGAAAGTCGGGCTCGTGTACAGGCCTGATATCGAAAACCCAGGTTCGTGCTCGGCCCGGCCCACATGGTTATAATAAAATATTATTTTTAAAATATAAAAAATAAATACAAAATATATTTTTAATAATAATAATATATTTATTATTAATAATAAAATATAATTTTAAATATTAATCGGGTTGGATCAAGGCCATCAGGCCCCCGCTGGCGGCCTGGCCTGGCCTCCACCTCTAATCCAAAGTAGACAAGCTTCCCCTTGATTTTGGGAGTTTAGATCCCAACTTTTAAGTTAATTACAAAATTGTCCTTTATTTAATGCATGGTGGTAGTACAATAGATGCTTGTTTTTCAAGTATGTGCAAGCAAAGGAAAGAAAGGTGGCCTTTAGAAGGAGAACACATAAATAAACTAAAGCAATGCAATGGCTACGACACATTCTTCACCAAGGCGGGGAAATGGAGGTGAAAAATTCATGAAGTGAATGACAGGACAAGAGACAAAGATTTGGTTACACATCAAGATCAAGAAAGCATAATAGCTCGCTAAACCTCGAGGAAACAAACATCAAAAAAAGAAGAAAACAGGATGTCAAGCGCTGGAACTAAAGTAGAGAAACTCAAAACACCCTCCTTTTTAGCCCTAATGAAAAAGAAAATATCTTTTTGAACCCTTCCTCGTCTTCCTCCTATCTTCAATAGGCTCCCCGATAATTTCTCAGCTGAGAGTTTGGATCCGAACTTCTTCACCAAGGCGGGGAAATGGAGAAGGTGGAAATTTCATGAGGTGAATGAATTTCCTTCATTTTATCTTTCATGTGGATCAGAAGGGTGGGAGAGGGAGAAAGTGGTCGGTTGGTGGAATAAGTAAGAATTCATGGTGATGTGTGAAAAGTTCGGATCCAAACTCTCAGCTGAGAAATTATCGGGGAGCCTATTGAAGATAGGAGGAAGACGAGGAAGGGTTCCGAAAGATCTTTTCTCTTTCATTAGGGCTAGAAAGGAGGGTGTTTGGAGTTTCTCTACTTTAGTTCCAGCGCTTGACATCCTGTTTTCTTCTTTTTTGGATGTTTGTTTCCTCGAGGTTTAGCGAGCTATTATGCTTTCTTGATCTTGATGTCTAACCAAATCTTTGTGTCTCTTGTCTTGTTGCTAAGTAATGCCGAAGGTTTTGGTTTATGTTCTTCTTCCCAATCTCACAAAATCCTCTTTGTTCTCCCTACTTCCTCTCGCTTTTTCATATTTGGTCTTCAAAAATCAGTAATTCATCAATGGATATTTGGTTGTTTGTTGATCAGATTCTGTTGACAAACACAAGACATTGCTAAGGAAAACATTCTTCCTGATACTCTGAACAAGAAGAGCATCATAAGCTCAAAGATGAGTGGTTATGTCTAGGGGCGGAGCCAGAAATTTTTCATGAGTACATTGAGCTCATGATGATTATGTTGTTCAAGGTACTGAAAAGAATGTCATCCTCTTCAATGGCCCTTATGGGATGACAAGCTTCACCAGTACAAAAGTATGAGATTTAACTGGTTTTTCACTATATAAGGCCACAATCCTTTGCGAGGATAGATAGTGTAAGATAGAATATTTATACTCTTTGTTTACAATAATTTTCACATGTTTCTCCTGATTTTTTTTAAATGCTAGGTTGATGACTTTCATTGATGACAAAAATATTATTATTTTTATTGGCATCTTTACCTCCATAGATATCATTTCCTTATGGGGTGTAACATTATCTTTAATAATTAATAACATTCTTTTTGTTGAGAAGATCTTGTTTGATAATGTTAGATACTTTGCATACTGCTTTCCGTTTTCATCATTGCTCTAACTTGAAAACACATCTTTAAAGTCCAAGAGACATTTCAATTTTTTTTTTTTTGCAATGCTAGGTCAGGGACCCTCGTTGTTGATAACAATATCAATAAATTTTTGTTGGCATCTTTACCGGCACAGATGTCATTCCCTTATGGGTCATAGCTTTGTCTTTAACAACAGTAACCTTCTTTTTATTGTGAAGATAGTTTTGTCAACATTAGATACTTTGCATAATGTATTCTATTTTTTACCTCTCTCGAATTAGTTGGTACACAATGAAAGTCCAAATTTACCTGAAAATTTTATGAAGATACTTTGTTGAAAAAGCCAACGATCTCTTATTGTCAAGAGACCTTCATTGAAGCATAAATCTTGTTCAGCAACTGTTCATCATTATCCATTCTTTTATTTTCATCCTAACTTGAGCATTGCTTTGTGGTTAGGATTGCACCATGTGGGGATCTTCCCACTCCAATACCATGTTAAAATAAATAAATAAATAAAAATAATGTACGTAGGAGATTAAAAAAACTTAACTAGATTACATTTAATATCTCATTATATTCATAACTTAGAAATAAAGACAATTATATATCATAAGGATGCTTGCTATCCTCACATTTCTGGGATGTACCCCTAAGTAGAAATTTGCTCATATTTAGAGGTTTTCTTTCACAGAACAAACTACAAAAATGTCAATCATCTCCCTATTTAAAAACCTAAAAGTTAAACCAATATACTTTTTATTTGAATCAAAGTATGAGAAGGTTTTAAAATTAGTAATCAATCTTTAAAAATTCAAAAAATACTATTTATAACATTATGCAAAAATGCATTTTAGAAAGATCATGTCCATATTGTCAATTTTACAGAAAAATTAAAGGAGACAAAATTGAAGCTCCGTCAAATGCAAATAAAGTTGTGATCATGTTGTAAAAACCTAGTGCATATTATTTCCCACATGGATTTAAGATCTATCGCATATGAACTAAGTGATCACTAATCCAGCCATTCCTTCCACTGTGAGTAGAGAAAATCCATTACTGGTGTCATGCGACTCTTTCCCATCCATCCATCCTCTCTTGCTCCAGATATAAGACCATGAAGCAGTAAGAGTAGGATACAACAATCAAAATCAAAGAAGACACAATACCAACAGCTATTGGACAGTAGACATCACGAAAAACTACAAAGAACGCATTACTATGAGATCTGTTGGTGGTGGTGAGTTGCACATGTGCATCTTCAAATGGCC
Source organism: Nymphaea thermarum (assembly GCA_011799765.1). NCBI lineage: Eukaryota > Viridiplantae > Streptophyta > Magnoliopsida > Nymphaeales > Nymphaeaceae > Nymphaea > Nymphaea thermarum. Next base: position 144,723 of record JAANDH010000665.1, on the reverse strand, counting down.
CCATGATATTGAGAAATTTTTGGCAGAGGACATCCACCACAAACCTGAGATGGTAGTTATTGGGCCTTACTACCCTGGCCAACCATACTTGCAGCCCATGGAGTGTTACAAGAGGAACAAGCTCTTTAGGTGGGTGCAGAACTAGAAAATTCTGGCTAAGGGCACTAAGTATAAAATTTTTAAATTTTTAATGGGCACAAATAAGTAAATGAGAAAAGAAAATGCTCAAAATATCAATATAAAAATAAAAAGTTTTTTTTTTATTTGTCCGGATGGACAATTGCCTACACCTGCCTCTACCCATCTTCAGGGTGCTCCATTTGTCTGGTTGACAGACAATATTTATCTTTGTGGAACCCTTTAAAAAAGTGGAGCAATCATTACGATGAGTTGGAGCCAAACTTGTCATCAAATTCTTCCATACAGATGATGCTTCTCAATAGTTGCTTCTTGCCTTGGACAAATGTTAGATGGAACCTTGGTCGAGTCCTTCTACCTATAGCTGCTTAACACCTACCGCCATGCCATCCTCATATGGGACATGCACTTGCTAGAGAATCAGATTCCTAGACTCGTCTTAGATGTGTTTATTAATGTAGGAGACTAAACTAGTTTTTAGAAGCCAGAAAGAGGAAAGACACTATTGTCTCAGACTACATTTAGCTCCTACCATCAAACTTCTTCCTAATCATCTAGCTGATTGAAGGTTTTGATATTCACATTGGTAGCTATTGACTTCTATCTCATATGCAATTTGTTGTAGCATAATATCTCAGTCTCCATTATGTCGTCTCTTAGGAGCTTGAAAAAGTTTTTTTTTTTTTTTTTTTTTTGCATAAAACAAAATTTTTGAGCTGAATTGCTTGGACATTCTCAGCTTATCATAACCCCATGCAAACATTGAACAGATGAATTTTTTGTCAAGTTTGTAGACATTTTATAATTTCATGTCCACGCAGTTAGCTATGTAATAACTTTATTCTGGATGAAAATATTTAAACTATAGTATTTGTAGTGCATTTTTATCTCTTCCTCACTCTTATTCTCTTTACCTTTTTCTTGGCAGTGATGAGCACATCATTGGTGAGTGGTGGTAGGCCATCACCACCTTCAATTCCAAACGACATGCCGGTGTGCCAGCTCCCTGAGAGCGAGCAGCACTCTCTCTACAAGTGATCGTGCGAGACCTATAAGACAATGACTGTCTCTAGAAGAATTATGATGCTTCAGGAGGCCTGTCATGTACAACATCCAACAACACTTTGAAGGAAGCATCAGCAAAATTTGGCCATTTGTGGATGCAAAGGTGGTTGTTTATAAGTTCACTAGTAATTCTTATGGCTTTGGCTTTGTCACCTTTGATTATGAGAAGGCTATGAAAGACGCAATACATGCAATGGATGGCATGAGTCTTGATGATCTCATGGTAGAGGCACATATGGGCTCCCCACACTTTGTTCTTTACTTTCACATTAACATCTTCAAATATTTGTTCTCCTTCAGATATGGAAATGTATGAATAAGTACCGTTCAAAAAAAAATTCTTGTTCCACCACTGGGTCGAGCTATTACTGTTGAAAATGCTCAACCATCTAATAGGGAACGTGACGGTGACTTCATGAGAGGAAATAGAATTCTCATGCACTACCCTCACTGTCTGATTGTCTTAAAATAGGACAGCCATCTATGAGATCCATAAGTTCCTACATATGAAAAATTTGACATAATCTCTCTCTTGATATACAAAATGAGCAAAATGTTTGGAGACTGATTTTGTATCAGATCGCCTACCCTGGTTGAAGGGGTGTTTGAAAGGTTAGAGGAGTACTTAGGCATGGATACCATCCCTAGACATTCCAGGTGGATAGCAGAGGGGTAACTCATGTTGGTGGACCTTTCGGTTTAAGTCCAACCTTAAGTGGCCTTAACGATATCGTAAAGAAAGATTATCAGCTTACTAATTCGATAAAATTATTAGTTATTACTTGATTAAAAAAATATTTGATCTGTTATTTACACAATTAACACATGTGTTTATCATAATCAGATTACACTCTGGATATATATTCTTATATATGATGAGAATGGACTGCCTCAAGGGGCATAGCTCAAATGAGTGAACTTGGGTGCATTATGTGATGCGGCTCTGGTTCGACTTGTAGAGGAGGCCAGGAGGTTGATTGTCATAAATACATGGAAATCTATAGTATTTCTAAATAAATTTTTTTTAAACACAATGTTATTATTAAAAAAGCAAGCCCAAACTAGTGGCTACCATGCATAACAAGAGATGTGTGACTTGTTAAACACCCCTTTTTGTTTGTGTTCCTGTGGTGAATTTGTATTTAATTAAAAAAAAAAAACAAGCATTTCTACCTTATGGTCTAAGACCAGGTTCCCCAAGAAGCTTACCAAAGAATGGTGCTTCAAGTTGGGTTTTTGGTGAGCCTCCCTATATCGAGATGCTCATGAGTTTTGTAGAAAGTGGATAAGATGTTTGGAGACAGGCATCATGAAGAGAACCAATATGATTCCACTCTAGTTCTTGAGATTTTTTTATGTGTGGGGAGTTGATGTCATGGGATTGTTTCCATTGTCATTTGCTAATAAGTATATTTTGAATATTGCAGCGAACTACATGTCTAAGTGGGTGGAAGTAGTGGAAACATGAATAAACAATCATAAAGTGGTGCTTATGCTCATTAAACACAAATTCTTTGACATGTTTGAGGTGTCATATGCTATGATATCATTCGATGGCAAACATTTCAAGAATGCTCATGTTACTTCTCTGTTGAGGAAATTAAAATAAACTATAAAATTATCACCCCATATCACCTGAAACTAAGTGGGCAGATGGAGTCTCCTACAGGGAGATCTAAAGGGTTTTAGAGAAGATGGTCAGACTTGATTGCAAATATTGGTTTGAGCAACTTGATGAAGCAGTCTAGGCATATTGGATCCCCTTCAAAATTCTCGTTGGCATGTCTTCATATCAATTGATATTTGCGAAGGCTTTGAAGTTTCAATTTAGAGAGCTCAACATGCTGAGCAATTAAGACATGAATCTCGATCTAGCCCAAGCTGGCCACGATACGAAGTTGCAATTTCATGAGCTAGAGGAGTAGGATGTCAATATATCCTATTTGAATTGGATAATCCGACTGAACAATTCCAAAAAAAAAAAAGGGATATGGAAATGAATTTAATATCCGACTAAGGAATCTGTTCGGATTTGAATTTAACTTTTAAGAAATGACATATGACTGGATTTGGATATACATAAATATCTAATCAGCTTTGAATTTGGATTTGGATCAGATTTAATTTTAAATAAATATCATATATCCAATGCTATTTTTTGAAAATCACCTATATTCGGTCGGATTCAGATATGAATAAAAAAATTGGATTTGCATTGTGAAATCAGATTATTTATTCATATTTGGATGTGACTTTTGTTCATTCATATTTGAATCCGAGCATATGAGTATCCGAAAAGACAGACAATGAGAGTATATCTGATTCAAATTCAATCCATTGATATCCTTATAGAGGAGCTTTTGAACGAAGGATTTGAAAATACCAAGATTTACCAACAGCGGAATAAGGCTTTCAATGACAAATATATTTTGAGACCATTATTTGCGCCTGGGGGTGACGAGGTATTTCCCAACTCTAGATTTCAACTTGTCCCTAGGATGCTAAGATCAAGATGGAATGGATGATGCCAGTGGTAGACAATGTTTCATGACAATGGAAATGTGATCCTGCAAAAACCCATACATCCGAGCATGCATGGTGGTGGTGCAGAAGCCGTGGAGGATTTTGAAGACTTTCTGAAGTGATGAAATTGTGTTTTTTCTTTCTTTTCCTTGTATTTTTCTGTTGTCAATATTCATTCAATGTACCATAAAAACTCAGCATTGGAAGTGCCACTGAGGATAACATGATTTAAGCATGGGGAGAGAAGAATGATATCATTTAAAAATCTTATGTCCAAGCATTATTGTGCAAAAAAATCATAACATTAGGCTTAGAAAATCAATTTCTATTATTATACGGATTCTTATTTTGTATGCTTTGATATAATTTTATATCGATTTCAATTGTTGAAGTAATATCAATGCCTGAGTATGTTTATCCAAATCCCTAACATTATAAACAGTTAAAATCTCAATGGTTGTTATAAACAAGTAGAATTTTGGTTTCATGAATAAACAAACATATAACTAAAATGCCTCGAACAAAAATTTCAGGTCATCAAACAATATATGGTGTATGAAAAGTAGAACTTTTGTTCCACTTGAAAGGTACTCGGAATTAAATATCCCGCATTCTAAGGCCCGGGTATTTAATACCATGTATTCAAATGTTTCCGCAGGATCGTGTATAGCAGTTAAATCTATTAGTAGTGGAAACATATTGAAAAGAAAATTAGAGCAGGTGTACCATTGGTTCTGATCATTTAGTGACTCAGTAGTGCAATGACCTTACCTTGTTTTCAGCCAAAAAAAAAGTATAAACTATCGCAACTTTAAGAAAGATTTTGAAAGGTTTGACTTCCATGGCAGAGAAAATCATAAAACATATGCTTGAAAAAATTCTTTGAATTGTCTTGTGATTTTATAAAGGACTTGATCAAATGTTTGGAAATAAGATGTTTGTAATATCATTGGAAACCCTCATGGGGATCTTATTTGTTGCTGGGGTGAAACCTATGTTGAATGCAACCGTAGTTCCTATAAAAGTGAGTTAGATTATACCAAAGGGTGTGCATTCAACTTTCTTTGATAGTTTTGTTTTTCTCCATTTCAGTTTTTAGTTAAAGAAGTTGAGTTTTATAGAAGTGTGGTTTTTTTTCTATCACTGACATCGATGCAGGACCCTGGAGGCAAGGGGAATGGAGGGCCTTCGGGCCTCGCTTAGGGCGGTGGGATGATCCTCTGGCTCACCCGAATAGAAGTTTGGTTTTTTGGAGTAGCTGTGAAAATCATGTAGGCAATAAATAAAATGTTTTCCATTCTTACCCCTAAGTCCAGTAAACAACATAAATGAAAGAGTTGGTAAAGCTAAGTGAGCACACTTACCCTTGTAATGGGAACATCACATGAATCATCAGTCTTATCATGAAACCAGGGTTGCACAACAAGTTGAGCTGACTCGAGTTCAACTTAAATCCACTTGTTAAACTCAAGTTGAACTTGACTCATTTATAAACGAGTTGAAGTCGAGTTTAAATATATACTTGAAATGTTAAACGAGTCAGATTCAAGTTGTACGAACTTGACTCGCTTAAACTCGACTTGCATCAACTACATAATGGATGCTGAAATATAATGAGAGAATAGTTAAACGAGTATAAACTAAACCAGTTAAACGAATTCAAAGAGTTAACGAGTTAAAAGAAACGAGGCAAACTTAACAAAAACGACTTAAACAAGTAGAGATCAAGCTGGATACTGCATTGTCGAGTCGAGCTCGACTGGCTGAGTAGTGTGCAGCCTTACATGAAACCAGAAGGTAGAAATAGTTTCTCTTTAACAAATAGAAAATTCTTGCATGCTTTGCATCATAGGCCTTCTGTTTTCAATTATTAAACTAGGTTGGGTATATTTGGTGGTTTTTATGCATTAATAGCATCATATTTAGATTTATTCTTTACGTTTTTGAGTAGCGTAGAACCATATTCATGTCCTCACTATAAAATTAGTCCCCCATATTATCGCCGGAGAATTCTTCATCACGTTCTCGCGTTGTGTTTCTATGCCTAGTAATTATAGAGAATGATTTTTATATATCAAAAGGGCGTATGTTAATATATTCGATTTAAATATGATATTTGATCGAAAAAATAGGATATGAAAAAGATTCAATATATAATTCAGAAATCGTATCAGATTTGAATATAAGAAATGACTCCAATAGGATTCAGATTTGGATTTGGGAAATACATCAATATTTGTTGGATTCAATTCAGACCAGATTTAGTTTTAAACAAAGTATCTTATATCCAATGTTTTTATATTTTGAAAATCAATCAAATTCCATTTAAAATTGGAATTCAGATTTACATCGGATTTTGATTATGAAATCATTTATATTTGAATTTAAATATATAAATATGTAAAAGTCAAATTTTATAACTAAATCTAAATATATAAATATCCGAAAAAAACAGATTCACTTAACGGTATATCAGATTCCGATTCATATCGGATTTATTAGATCAGGCAGACGATGGGGCCGGAGACTGACAAAGGAGTTAAGTCGTCCAATGAAATGCCATCGAGGGGCATAATTGTCCAATAAAAAAGCGCGTGGGAGCTGCAGTATCCCATGAAAAGCCGAGATTCATGGGAAATGAGCCGCGGCTAGCGGGCCTAGCCTATTAAACATTCTCAATAATGCCCTTCTATAAAAGCCACATGGTCATGCTCCTCCCCTCCCCCCACTCCAGCCCACTCCGTCGTCGACCAAGCCTACTCCCAACTTTATTCCTTTCGCTCTTCTCCAAATCCTAGAAAAGCCGACGGAGACAGAGAGGGGAGAGAGAGGGAGACAGATCCTCTGGAGATGTCGAGCGGGAGCGACGACCTCGACGAGGACGAGCTCCTTCAGATCGCACTCAAGGAGCAGGCCCAGCGCGAACTCAACTACCAGAGGCCCTCCGCCGGTGCGGCGCATGGACAGTCCCGCCCTGTCGTCAACCTCGTGCAGCCGCCTTCTTCCTCCAAGCAGCGGAACCCGACCAGGGCTCCTCCGCAAGGGAAGCAGCGGGCACCGGCCAAGGAGGAAGAGGATTCCGAGGTAGAATTACTTAGTATTTCCTCGGAAGATGATGATTCGGTCTTGGGCGGTCCCGCCAGCCGGGCGGCATCTAGGAAAGTCGGGAAGGATGAGATCGGAGACCGTGGATGGGACGGTGAGGAGCCGAGCACGTGGAAACATGTCGATGAGGCGGAGGTATGCGATGTTTTCCTGGTGCTTGTTTCTTATTTATTTGTCTGCTTCTCTCGCACTTCTTTTTGCCTGTCAATGCTTTCTTGCCAAATTGATAGTGATCTAGTTCAGGGTCCCAATGCAAGTGGAAGCCACCAAATTCCAAATTCCAGTTATCTTCGATCATAAGCGTAGAATAGTCTCTCTCTCTCTCTCTCTCTCCCCCGTTGAATAACTGGCTTTGCTCTATATTGGAGGTCGATTTGCGGTGTCTTGACACCGAGGCATGCATTGATCCGTTTCGGGTGCGCATTAATTAGGATGTGAGAGATGTTATGGCTTTCTGAGTTCAGACTTTCTTGATCCACGTCTATATTGCATCAAGCAACATGTCGTTCAACATGTTCTTATGATCTTATTCCTACCCCCACGGTTTGATGCATCTCATCTGACTAGGATGGGACTCTATAGTAGGTAGTGACTTGGAATTCTAATATATCTCCGGTCTTTGTAGTATGAGCAATCTGCTATTTGGGGTGATAGATTCGCGAACCTTTTGCTTATCCTTTCTGTGGATACCATGATTTACGACCTTTAGTTTTAAACAAATGCTATACACCGGTGTTTGGTGAACCCTGATCGACACAAATTATTTCCCTGTCTTTTGCGGAGGTGAATGAATTCCTATTTGACTTGAAGTTGTATATATGCATGTGAATGAAAAAAAAGGGTAAATCTGACTATGTTTCAACTTACTATAAGACGTATCCTGTCCTAACAGCAAAACAGTTAAATTGTTGTCCATGATAACTTGGTAGGATGCTTTCCTCACCTTCTTAGTTTCAATGTTCTATTGTTGCTTTTCTTTTTGAAAGATAAAGCAAACAAGAGCTAAAAACCACTAAAAAGTCTATCTTGGGTGCCTAAATTAGCTTGCTGTTATTTGGAAGTGAAAATTAACATTTCAAAAATAATGAGGTTCCTGAAAAGTGTTCTTAATGCTATTATTTTGTACATGTTTTCACATACCAAAACAACTTATATAGGCTTTGCTATGTTTACTATGGTTAGTTAAGTGTTTGTCGACTAAGTTAATGGGAGAGATTCCACCTAAGACATAAGAAATCTATTTAGCACTTCATCTCTTGGTTAGTTGGAATAAAAAAGGTGAAGTTTTGATATGGTTGATTGGCTGAAATTGGGAGAGAAGTCAGACTTGTGGTTCATTTTGTTTCTACTATGCAAATCTCCTAAAACTGGGAAACATCTGAGGAATTAAGAGGGTGAAGAAGCTGCGATGCGTTGTCCTTCATATTTTTTTCCATACTCTATCCAGTGGATGTCATTAATTCTGGTGGATGAAAAAAATGGCAGGTGTGAGCTCTTCATAAGCGGATGGCTTGGTCACCTCACATGCTTTCATGTACTTAATTTTTTGACCAAATAAAATTAGGTTCCATTTCTTTGGTTTATGCCACAATATGTCAATTGTCATGTCTTCATTGTGCCCTCTTGTTTAATCTCTTCTCCGCATGTCTGTGTTTTGCTTCTTCCAATGCATTAGATAAACACCATAAAGTATTAATGGTTGATATATTGTTGAAAGTTGATTTTTTATCTACAGAAGTTTGCAAATTATTTGCTTAGGTATGAGTAATAACTTGGTTTCAGATAATGTTTGAAACTTTGAAGTAGTGTATGCTGAACTCCATCTTATGTAGCATTAAGCATAATGAGTGAGATGAAAGGAAGTTTCCTTTCATATAAGATTTGAAAAAAAGAATAACCAGATGTACAGGCTGTCGTTCACTAGAATAGGTGAGATGGATCTTCTGAGTCATCCTAGAGATAGTGAATCTTGGGATTGGCAGCTGTTGGGCAGAGGCAAGTCTCTTAGCTTTATCCCTGTCAAGTGTTTCCTCAATTTGCAAGGTATCATGTTTTTTCTTTCTTATCATGCACTCAAGATGGAGTGTAGGATTGGACTTGGAGCAGCCTAGCTATCAAATAGCAGAAAATTACAACACGTTTCTTGTTTGCCAAGTCAACTGTGCTGGACAGCAGGTTTTCCCCTTAATTTCTATACTTTTTTCTATGTAATAATGGGATTCTTCTTCTAAGTAACAAAAATTTCATTTGCAGTCAAAATGGTATTTTATTAGCTAAAAGAAGAAACATTAGCAAATAAGTTTTTGACACAATTTGATGTATAATACCTTTAGTTAGGCTTCAAACTGATTTTAACTTTTCCTGTTTCTTGTTCAGTCAAAGTGGATGATATTTCTACAATTCTTGCTATTACACTAAGCATGAGATTGATAACGAGCTTAGATTGCCCTAAAGAGTTAGTGAAATTCTAACCCGTCATGTGCAGCCCTCACATAGGTACTTTCTACTTTCTAGTAAGGGAGAGGGTAGTGATAAGTGAAGAGCGAGAGGTATGGAAGCAAAGTCTGTGTGTGAATAGCTTTCTAGATATCTGTCTTCGAGACTCACGTTTAATTAACAAATAACATACTTGAAAACTTGCTTTAGCCTTTAGATGACCTAAAAGATAACACATGAGAGTGGGACGGTCCTCTGAAGGGTTGATTGTGCATCTTCATGGGATGCATTTTCTGTAAGTTCTTGTGGTGTGGGAAACTAGAGTACTTCGTCACAAGCTTTATGCAGCAGAGTTTATGTTTTATCCTATTCAAGGTTGTACGATTTTGGATTGCAGTAAGAAACCAATAAAGTGCATGGAGTGAAACATGTTTGGGAAGGTGAAGCTAGGATTGCAGCATAACTACTTGAATGCATTATGGATTAAAGTGTAAAGTTTACATGGATGTTAAATGATTAAACCAGATCTATGTGACCTCAAAATTCTGTCTGCCCGTGTGCGGACCTGAAGCATGGGATGCTGCTATAAAGGGACAAGATGCTGTTTTGAGAAATTTTTTTAGAAAGTTTTTGAAGGTTTGAAGCATCCTGTACTTATGGAACCAAATATGAGAGGATAAGTATGGTTGGAGAATAATTTGATCGGTGGGCTATGATGTGCTGATCTGCCTGTGAAAATTCTATCAGGTTGAATATTGATGATGTGACAAACATTTGCAAGAATCAATTTTCAGTTTTGTAGGAGGCACACAGTTGAGTCTTGGCATTTCCTTGTGCACAAAACTCTTCTCCAGGGAAACACTAAATCACATTAGATAGATAAAATGAAAAAAGATTGATGGATCTGTAGCTGCTTGTACCTTAGATTTGCACTTTGAAGTGATATTTGCACAATTTTTTCTCCTCTTTTTGATGGTAGTCCATTTGATTATTGTTATGTTCATTTCCCCCCCCCTCTGTGCAGCTTGGTCGTAGAGTGCGTGAGATGCGAGAAACAAGATCTGCTCCAGTTGCTCAACCATATGAACAGAAGGCTGCTGCATTGGGTCGGAAGGGGCTCACTAATATGCAGTCCTTACCCCGAGGCATGGAATTTCTGGATCCATTGGGACTTGGGTATGATGTCTGTTCTTGCTATCCAACTTGTCCGGGAATGCAAAAATGATTATTTTGCTGGTGTCACTGTCATTTAGGTTTGAGGAGTTTGCTAGAACAATCAAGTGCATGCTTTTAAGAATTCGATCAACTTTTGCTTCTGCAACATTTCCATGTGGTGTTTGACTATTATGCCATCATAGCCCTTCTCAAATGATATATTGGATAGTTGAAAATTTTGTAGATTTGTTTAATCTGAATGTTCATGTTGACTCATTCTGGATTGCTCACATCTAGATTAGTTTGTGATTCAGGATTTGAGTTAGATTCTTTCTCCTTGGTTGAGTTCTTATATTCAACCAACCCATCTAGCAAACTTTTTTGGGACTTGGTGCCATTGAGTCTCCGTTGCCATCGCTTAGGCTGTGTTGGCATCATGCATGAGCTCCTTCCCAAGTCCACTGGCGCTATCCCTGCTGAAGGACTCAGAGGCCTCCCATGTCCCCTTTGATGTGCTAGTCGAACGTAGGTTTCCTTAGACTTGGTTCTCAAATTGCTATAATGAGCTGTCCCTTAGTCAGGGAAACCTTTCTAGTTGACTAGGAATTCTTTGGAGTAGCTACTCTAGTTCAGTCCTTTCATTCCCTGGGCCATGATTCTGGCACTTATTGGTTGAGTGGAGCCTGTATCCTTGCATTGTTAGCGTGGACCTGGATCCTTGAGGGTCATCCTGATCTTCATAGTGAGGGTTCAGGAATCTCATCTCCTTTGCTGTTGTGAACGACTCATCATATTGAGTAACCAATCCCTTGTGCACTACCTTGCTGACATCTTCTTCCCAAACTTGGAGCATTAGTTTCAGCACCACCTTGTCTCCCACTTGAAACACCAAGGGTCATCTGTGCTTATCAACATACTTACTTCATGCTTTTTGATTGCCTCGGCCAAGCAGTACTAGGTCTCATCCATGGACTTCAACTAATCCTTCAACTTCGTGGTGATTACTAGGCTGTTCCCATGTTCAACAAGTGACACATTTACTGGAATAAGGAGCTGTTGGCCAATGACTAGCTTGAAGAGACTATCTTTTGTCGCAGTAGTTTTGACGAAGTCGTAGCATAACCTTTCCAAGTTGATCAAGCCTATCCAGTTCTGTTGATTGGCCATCACACAGTAACACAAATACTCTTCTTGAATAACATTTATCGTCTCTGCTTTGTCCATCATTTTGTGGGAATTATTGATTTGAGAAGTTGGGCATCCTTTCCATGAGTCCAAATTAGGAAGTTTAAAAGCAACTATTGAAGCTTGCATCTTAGTCACTGAATGACTTCCTAAACTATACCACACACTTGAAGAAAAGTCGCACTACCTCTTTTGCTGAGCAAGACTTTGGAGTCAAGATGAACGTTCCATATTTGGAGAAATGATCCATAACTACTAAATTGTTGCCCATGCTTCAAGTACTGGCGAGCTGGTGATAAAATCCATGGACACTATGCTCGGCATTTCTAGCCATGGATAGAGGCTCCAAAACTATGTAACATGGGTACATTAATTTTGGTGGAGTACCTGTACCAGTCAGATGCGACACTGGTACCGGTACGGGTACACCGTTGGGCATGCCCCGGGTACCGGTCAACACGTATCAGGTACAATCAACATACTCGGGTCCATATCTGTCCAAAAATAGACTCGGTCAATGTTGATTGAGTCCATTTTCGTCCAAAACTTAGGTTTTTTGTTTTCGTATTTCCTTTCAAAAACACAGATCCTCAACAGAACTCTAGCGAGGGCTCTGTTTTGCTTTTCTCCGCCGTTGTTTGCTAAGGAAGAACTCTAGCGGCCCCTGGCGACATCCAGCGACCTTCGGCAACCTGCTGCGACCTCCAGCAACCTTTGGCAACCTGCTGCACCTCCAGCGACCTTTGGCAACCTACGACGACCTCTGGGGGAAATGATTTGGGTCAATGTTGGCTGGCTTGGACGATATTTCTTCCATCGACCTCCGGCGACGTCCAGTGACTTCCGATGACCTTCCTGCATGAACTATTTTTCTTCTTATTGTTGTTCTTAGTACTTAGTAGTATTTTTGTTTTTCTTCTTTTATTGGTTTGTCATTTTTAATCTTCTTTTTCTTCTTTGAAAATCATATTGTCTGCCCTTTCTCTTTTACATTTATATGTAATCATGCTCCATACCTGATCTGTTCCAATATTTTCTGTATTTGGCCTAAATCCTGCATTTTCTGTATTTGGTGCCTAAATCCTGCATTTTCTGTAAATGAGCCGTTCCAGTTCAGCATTTAGCACCTAGATTCTAGTTCCACAATGTTGGGCCATGTTTTGGATGTGAAAATTCGACTTATCTTCATATTTGACTGTCTAGGAGGCTGCTCGGTTGTCCATATGTTTAAAATTTTTCATAGGTTTCTTAAATACACTGCTACAGGAGCCGTTGATATATATTTTCTATGTTGTTTATTTGTTTATGTTGATATATATATTTTTTATGTTGATATATATTTTCTAAGTATTTCTTCTTGTTTATATATATATATAATTTTGAAAATGATCCGTACCTGCACCGGCACCTGTACTTGTATCTATGTGACATAGCTCCAAAAGGGGCCAAGGCCCTTTCCTGCCCTGAGTTTCATTCGAAGCATGTCATGTATTTCCTCCAATATCTTTTATTGCAGGTTTCAGTAACTGAGACACAGAGCTACTGTATTAAGCATGTAGAGGATCTTCCTCTTCTTGAAACCATCATGACATCCCCTATGCACTACCAGGAGTATGCACTTTGTTGCCTGATCCTGTTGGATTGTTTGTTCTTTACACCAGATTCTCCAACACAAGTTAGAGAAAGGAAGAGGAGTAATATATGCTGCAAGTGGTTACGTTCCAGAATGTGATACATGACGAAATTGATTAGATATATTGTTAAAAAATTAACACAAAAGGCAGTGATGCCATGAAGCAAATTGCAACTTGTACTCATGCACCAAACAGGTTTGCAGATGGATAACTGAAGTAGTTAACCTCTCTTGCACTAATCAGCAATAAGTTCCTTATCATACTCTGATCCACCAATGAGAATAGTTTGGGTAGGGATAAGATTTCCTGTGATGCACTTGTAGAATCAATCACGAGCCCTAGAATACTAACACTGCTTTGATACCATGTTAGATCGTTGTCACTTACATCAGAATCATCAGCACGAGGCAGAGGAAGGAAGAAGTAAGAAAGAGGAATAAAAGATGCTGCTATAGGTCACATTCCAAAAGATGAGAACCTGATCTAATCTGATTGATTATATATATTATGCAAAGCTTAATATGAAGGACAATGATGCCCTTAAGTTATAAACAAAGTAAAACTTGTTTCCTTGCATGCCATGGTGGCTCTGATACCTTATGTTAGCTACTTCTGGTTCTTGCGATGGAAGTTGATAACACACGACAAAACACACACACCCTCCTAATGTCATAAATCCATGCGTAACCCTAATCTTAGGGTAAGAGTGTATATATAAGTAATGGATTTGGGTCTACAGGGGATCCAACCCATTATTACAGGATCTATTCTAAAGACCCCCTTGTATAACAGCAATTCTGCATACGACTAACACTTTGCCTAGTAAAAGCCATAATGATATAAGAATTAATTACCAACGGTTCAATGATTAGCACTCTCTCCACTGACCTATGTTATTTTATTTTCACAAAATGAACCTTGCCAATGGAGGAAAGTGAAACACAAGGACAGGAAAAGAAAATGCTGTTCTCAGCTTTCCATCCCTGCTAGGCTGCTACAAAAAAAGTATATACAGAAGTATGGATTGGTTCTAGCAAGTTGTCAAAAATGTTTTAGAACAAACTAATAAACTAATGAAGCTAAAGGACAAAAGGATTAAAGAAGAGTAAAGGAAGAGCTAAGATAGGTTCAGGAAAAACTGTATCTCCTCTTTTACCTCATTCATCCTAATTCTAACTGAATCATCCTCAATTGTGAGAAGAATAACAAGGGATATATCTCCACCACCATACTTCTATTAAACAAAAATGAAAAACAGTTGGCACACATAATTTCCCATTCACTCTCTTCTTGACAGTGCAACCGATGACCTCCACAACTGACACGTAGCTGTTTGTGCACGTGGAAGATGCTAATGGGTCGACAATGGATAGTAGGCTTTGGGTGCACTACTTGCATGGGTAGGAGGTGTCTCATGTCATAACTTTGGGTGCTTTTGTGTAATCAGTAGGGGGCTGCCTATATAAGCTCGGTAAGTGAGACCCTGAAGTGTATGTTGTCTATTGAGTATTGAGTAATAAAATGAGGTGTTTGGGGGAAGTTCTTTGTCAATTTTGCACCTAGGAGCAAAAGGCTGCTATAGCTCCTGGTTGGGTTTCAGAAAGGACTTAGGATATATGGGTAAGAAAAGAACAAAAAAGGTGCCCATGACACCAAATCGTTACTTCTGCCTTAGCTGACTTCTTTTATTTGGCCAGCCAATTGGCTGAGTTGTCTGGATCTTGATGCCTTCATATGTCACTTGCCGTCACAGAATTCCTGTGGGCCATCCACAAGTTCCTTCGCTAGCACTTTGATGCAACCATTATCATGGTTCATTCTCATGAGATATGGCTCTGAAATAATTGAAGGGATGCTTAGGTTACATTAACATTTGTATAATGTTGGGTTTCTGCATGTTCTTCCATACGTCTGGTATTTTAATGGCTAGGATGGTGTGTTGCATATTTGACTTTAGTTGGCCTGGACATGCATTTGTTTGGAGCATTTTTCAAGCATATTACACAGTATATATCTAGTCTCATGAAATAGTGAAAACTGAAAACGAGTGGCAATCAATAGAAGCACAGATTTATAATTGCTGTAATTGCTTTCATGCTTAACACATTTTCCTCTTTTTGCTCACTCAATAACTTGATTTATGTGCATTATGCTAGTATGCATACATCTTCAATTTCCATGAATGCTGTTGAAAGAAGATGGCACATAGAGTTTATTTGTGTGAAAGTGGAAAATCAAGCATTGGCATGCAAATTAGCTTTTAAGGTTCGAAGCAGGAGTTCTTGTAAATTGGCAATTTGGCATTGGATTTGGAAGACAAACTACTCATGGTCCTTAAAATGCTGATCTGGATGGGATGCTAGACATGCTATATGAGTTTGTTTGTGCATACATCCTGTTTAATGTAATATACATGTATTAATTGTTATACTGGATCGAATCTATTCTATTCTGCATCATGGAAGTGGTTTTGACATTTTGTCAGGGAGCTGAAGATAAACAACTGAAACCTGTAATCTGAGATAGATGGCAATTGATGTGTAACGTTAAATTGGCAGTAGAATGCTATTGATGAAGCTGGCTGTTTCCCTTTTTTTATTTTTTTCCCCCTGAAAATTTTAGTCTTCTGGGTTACATAACTTACATTGTCTGCTGCTACTTTCTTTAATCTTTCATCTTACAAATACCAAATTACTCAATAACTGTTGTTTTGTCATATTCAGGATCATTGATATGAAGACCCTGACCTTGATTAGCGATTCTGTAGAAAGCGCTCCAGCTGATCAAAGAGACAATAATGATAGAGATGTTGTAGATCAAACCATGCGAGGTAATTTTCTCTTATCTATTTGGTTTTCCACCTTAGGGGGCATATTATCTCAGTCTTATAGCATGTTGCTTCAGTAATTATCTTTAGTTGGTCTCAGCAAAATGTTGGACATATTGCTATAATATTTCAAATGATCAGTCTTTTGTCCTTTTAGGTGTGTTTCTGATGACGGGTTCTATGATCTCTTTTCCATTCTTAAGTTAATTGTTCTGATATGTCAAAAGTATCATTGCTTTTGCTGTCTTAGTTTCATATATTTGTTGGGTTGTGAAATTCTGCAGAGAAGTTGATGTTCTACTCTGATAAGTTTGATGCACGGCTTTTTCTTTCTCGGATCCACCAGAATACAAGTGTAGCAGATTTGGAGTCTGGAGCCCTTGGTTTAAAAACTGATTTGAGAGGGAGGACTCAGCAGAGAAAGCAATTAGTAAAGGAAAATTTTGACTGTTTTGTCTCTTGTAAAACTACAATAGATGGTAAGTTCAACTGCAACCTATGGTTTTGTTGCATATATAGGCTATCATCTTCTTCTTGGCAGTTTTCATTATGCATAATCTAGTGTCATCGCTTATTCTTGTTTATTTTGTTAGAAATAGAAATCGTGGTTTAGTTGGATTTGAAGATGTCAAACATTTTTATGCTCTCTCAGATATTCAGTCAAAACTAAAGAGAATAGAGGAAGATCCTGAAGGTGCTGGGACAGCCAATCTTTACAATTGTATAAGGGATGTCAGTTCAGTTGCCAATAGGGCCCTTGAACCTCTGTTTGAAAGACAGGTGGGAATAGAGAGTGTGTGTGTGTGCATACGTATGTGTGCAATTTCTGCACATATATATACATATATAGTTCTTTAGAATTTATTTATATTTTTGGCTTGTTGAATGGAATATCTGCATAGAATTTTTTTTCCGGATGTTCTACTCTTGACTTGGTTAATTGGATTGTAACTTCATGATCACACTTTCAGGTTCAAGCTGAAAAGATAAGGTCAGTTCAAGGGATGCTTCAGAGATTTCGAACACTTTTTAATTTGCCAAGTGCAATACGTGGAAATATCAGCAAGGGTGAATATGATTTGGCTGTCAGAGAGTACAGAAAAGCAAAATCAATTGTTCTGCCTTCTCATGTATGCAAGTTGCATCCCCAAAATACTAATCATGCATGTGAACCAAAAATTAAGCTATCCTGTTTAAGTGTTTAGTACTTCAGTGATAACCTGGTTTGATTTACCAGCACCTTGTGAACCTTTTTTCCAAAATATGCTTTTACAGTCTCTATTTGCAATTTACAACATTTTTTTATAATGTACAAACACACGCCTCCCATTGCTTTAGTCACTTTTGTTTTTAATGTAGCACCCACACCTACACTTGCACATGCTTCCCTCATCCATGTGACACACCTAAGTAATAATGCTTGGATGAACTGGTAATGGCTCATATGGGTCCATTTGTTTCTTGTTTCATGAGTGTGAGATGTTGGCTGCTAATTTCCCCATTCTTTTCTTGGTACCAAATTTATGCTAGACAATCGAAATCCATGAACATCAAGCTGTAACCTTTTCTAGAACATCACAAGGGCAGCTGAGGTCAAAAGTGTCTGATGAATTTTGGGATATTGGGCAAGCTGATCACCACCTAGACTGCATGCACTACACAACATGTTGAGTCATGACCATTATATGCTAAAATGCAATTTACAGTTCTGCACTGAAAAGGCGATTGGTCACAATTACCTCTTAATGGCATACTAATTTTATTATCTGGTAAAAGCTGGACCCAAAAAAACTATATCCTTTGTGGTTTGTCCACCAGTCTTGAGCATTTTCAGGAACATATGGTGATTAAGTGTTTATGTTTCGGAAGTAAAGATGCAAAATGAGAAAGCCAACTCCACCACTATTTTCCTTGTTCTTTTTTTGCCTGAAATCGTGCCAACCAAGTCTCAGTTGGTATTTGAGAATTCGCACCTGAACAATTCATTTGGCGAAATTCCCGCCAAGTCTTAATTCAAAATTCAAACTCAAATCTTAAACTGTTTGCTGCACAAATTGGAGGCATATCTGAATTGCTATTTTACTACTTCCAGTCTTGGTTGTGGTTAGGATTGGTATTTTCAAAAGGGAAAATTTTATAGCCAAGTAACCTTTTGTTAAAAGTAACACTTGTTGACAGGTAGCAATGCATATGCTGATAGCTATTACTAGCCAGTCTGGGAATATTGTCATCATCTTCTGATGGGAATTCCGTAAAAAGCTTGTTGAGTTCTTTTATTATCCATTTCGATGAATATTTTCAAGCCTGAGTATTCTCTAGTTAGTTCCAGCTTGTAAAGCAGTTGGTTGATTCATACAGTACTATCTGTAGCCAGAAAAATCTAAGTTCTCTATTCTTGTCTTCATCTGCTTCTATGGCTATTAATTCATTAGCTTCCAGGCTGGAATGTTGAAACGTGTCCTTGAGGAGGTTGAAAAAGTCATGCACGAGTTCAAGAGCAAGCTTTATAAGTCCATGGAAGATCCCCAAATTGCCTTATCAGATGTGAGTTCATTTCCTTATTCTGTTTGTTGTTTTCTATGCTGAGTTTGATAGTGTTATAATATGTTGACTACACAAGCAGTAGTCTTAGTCCAAGATCTGAGGTGGTGGATCAGACATTTTTTTCAGAATTTAAATTGGTTTCCCTTCTTAAGAGCTGGATATATTTATTTAAGTCTTGAAGTTTTGCTTATTACACTTCCTTTTTCATGACGGATAATCTTATCTAATATATATCTGTCAAAATTACCCATAAAATAACATTCATCCACCACATATGCATACACATCTAGGCAGACAGATGATCTTGGTATACATGATTGTATTTGGTTTATACTAGCACATGATGAATTCTCTGCTTTTAGGTTAGTTTTATCTTTTAGATTCCTTTGAATCACCTTTGCATGTGGCTTTATTTCTTATTATAATATTCTTATAAAAAATACTGTGTTTAGTTAGCAACAGTATTTAAAATACTAAGAAACATGGGTCTTTTTGTATCACATATCCAATTCAAGTTTTGGAAGTTAAGTTCAACCATGTTGTGCATTGCTTGGATCAATTTTATTCATTCTGTAGTTGTATGTCACCTTTTTGAAAATTCAATTATTTCTTCATCAGGTACTCTTAACAAACTCGGTTGCTTGTATAGCAACTGAGGTAAAAATAGAATAAGCTATTTATGGTCTTTTCTGTTGCCGATAGTTTGTTCACTAGTTCTATTGTTATTTAGTTTTAATGCATACTTTGTCTCTATCATACTGGAATATCGATTATTCTATAGCACTTTAAGATTTAACATGTGTATCTCTTCCTCTACTGACTTCTTTGACTTGTTAATCTTAGCTTGAGAACACAGTCAGACTTCTGTTGGAGTTGGAACCTGATTCAGACCCTGTATGGCACTATCTCAACATACAGGTTGGAATTTAATTATGCTTGTTCACACTTTGAACATTTTTGTTGCTTAGTATCTCTATCATCTCAATGTCATGCTGCTTTGCCTCTCAATCTTTCTTTATCTTTTGTTTGGACAGAATCGCAGGATACGTGGCTTGCTTGAAAAATGCACTTTAGATCACGAGCATAGAATGGAAGCTTTGCATTCCCAGAAGCGTGACAAGATTCTCTTGGATGTAAGATGGCGGCAGCTCCAGCATGATCCAAATAAGTCTGTAAGTTGTTTGCACCTCTCACATAATAAAAAATAAACACACAGATATGCACATGAGAAGCCCACAGGCATGAACAGAATATTCTTCATCCAATGTATATACATATTTCATCTTCTCTATATTTGAAAATCTAATGTTAAGAGTGAGTTTTAACTGTTAATTAATTATACTGCTAATCCAACTAATACTATTTTCGATATCATTTTCAGTCACCAGTAGACTTGTCTGTTCTCCTGGGGCCTAATACTGCATCACTGGATGCTCCACCTGTAGATTTAGCTGGGGAAGAAGTGGATGCTCTTAGAGGGAGATATATTCGGCATTTAACTGCTGTCCTTATCCATCATGTCCCTGCATTTTGGAGATTAGCACTTTCTGTATTTCATGGAAAATTTGCAAAGGTATATTATTTCACTGTGCAATTTAACCTGGCATCAATGCTTCTCAATGTTTCCCTTGATCTTGACTGCTACAGAAGTTGTATTGTTGTTCCCACTTTTATATTCAGGAATAGTCATTAAGATTGCTGATATTTTTGGGAGTATTGTGGTATTGATGCAATTAATCTGCCGAGAGAATATCAAGAACACATATAATCAGAATATTGTAATAGGATTGTGATACCTTTTTAATCTTGCCTGGAGATTTTCTTGAGACTTCAAAAATTTTAATTTTATATATTTATCTTTATTTTTTTTTAAATGCAAAAACTTTCATGTAACTCTTTATATTTTTGCAAGAAAAAACTAGAAAACCCAAGGTTCCATATCTTGATTTTTTGCTCTTTTATCTTCCAATTTTTTAGAACTTCCAAGGTTTTCTTGAGAAAGACACATTTAAAAAAGAACCCAGGAAAGACCTTGGCAAGGCTTTCAATTTTTTTTCTTTTTCTCCAACCAGCCTTGTGCTTCTGCACTTCATCCATTTTCTATTGTAAAATAAAAGAAACTAATTAACATTTGGCAAATTTTTATGGCTCTGTTCTTTGATGGTTTTTGTCATTCACTGGTGATATGAACGACCTGAACATGCATAAAAAAGCAGGTACTTTTTTGGTTTTCCTGTGTGATAATGTGCTAAGGTGGTGAAGCACTAGAAAGAATGAGACAACAAATTTGAAAAAGTTGGGAGTAAAATGTTTCATTTAAGTTCTTTACCCACGTGGCCTGAAAGTTATCTGTTGTAAACAAATTATTTTAACTGTCACATAGTTAAAAAATCTTGTCTTTGATGTCTAAAATCCATCCAGCTTGTGTGTTACTGTTTAACAGAATTCAATAATTCAAATAAAAAACTCCAATAGTTACACAAACCTTTCATGTTATAGTCTTTCAAAGACATGAACTGTACTTCACAAGAGTGTTGCATAGTGTTCTTGATTCTTGAATAGCTTATCCAGTGGCTTGGATAATGTAATTTCCTGCTATCACACAATCAACTTCTGGATGCCAAAAACACCACCCTTTTGTAACTGCTGAATGATGACTGGAGACAAAATATATTCTGTCGCATTAGAGCTTGTTTGATTCTTTGTTCCTGGAACATCTGTTCAAGGTGTCCAGGTATTCAGCTGGAGTGGGCATTCCTACTATAGCTTTCCTGAATGCCTGGAACAGGTGTTCCAGAACCGTGGAGTTCTTGTGTTCTTGGTTTGATTGCCTGGTGCATGGACAAGCTGTCTATTTTTTCTGATGTTTCATATGCAGAAGTTAGGAGACCAGGATCACCATGTTCAGTGTTTGTCAACTCTTCAATGAGTTGATCAAATTTAGATGCAAAAGAATTTGTGATGAAGCACTTTCTCAATAAATTGAACCACTTAGAAGAGAACCTCTTTAGCAAACAATGATGGACTCAAAGCAACACAGGATCGATCAATTACATACTTACCAAGAAAGCCAACACAACTAGTATTATGACAATCTGAATAAGTATATTTGAGGGCAAAACATACAAGTAATTCTAACTCAAACTACAAAATAATAATGGCACAACATGGAAATGAACCCCTACCTCCAATAACAGAACCAGTAATCCTTGGCCAACAAGTGGATATATGGGGTTTTGCAAAACCCAATAATGTAGGATCTGCTAAAGGATATGTTACATGAATACAGCTATTTGGCTGCTGCATTTGCACTGACATGACATGGTGTGGGCAGTGCTGCTTGGGTTTGGGAAAGTTTACAATAGGAGGAGGTGGAGGAGAAAGGGGATGGGGAAGTTGAGGAAATCATACCTGTTCAGGAACCAAATTTCTTACAATAAGAAAACCTCCTATGTTTCCATCGTTGCCTAAGTTTTTTATTTCCCTTCCACATATGAGCATCTGGTCTCCTGATTCTATTTGGCTACTACTACTGTATTTTTTACTCCTTCCTTTCTTGTAGTCTTCACAAGTTGANATATGAGGTATTCAAATCATTCTGTTGATGAAGTTGCTGAAATGATACATGGTACTCTATCAATTTATGAGGCTAAGGTAGATGCCTTCTTCTCTATGTTTTGTTTTACTTGTGCCTATTCTCAGCTTCAGCATGATATATGCAGTTTCATGTTAAATATAATTAACTGATAATCTTAGTGGAACTGCCAGTGCCACAAATTTTTTTTATCCTTTTAGCATGGTTAAATTGCTTTTCTCTTCATTGCTGCTGTTTTTTAAGCATTGAGGACCTTGATTATTTTAATACTGGTAGAACCTTCACTATGTGAAGAAGATTATGTTACCTAATTTACAGAGGAAACTGAGGTTTCATTCTAATGGTACTGCTAGCTGTGAGACTCATCTAAAGATTTGTTCTGAGGATCACACTGTTAGAATGACATAATTGCTATTAGCAAGAACAAGTTGCTCATTTTATATGTCATATCAAATTTTATTAGTCTTGTACAACAGTCAGTATGTCTGAGGTGGCTACAAGTGTACAAGTTAATGAAGCAAGACAAGAACAATTAAGACATGAAATAGAATATCCCCAAGTACGACAAGGTTGTCAGTTGTCTTTTTTGTTTGGTCTTTCCTCTCTACCTCTGGGTGGGGAGATGTGTGGCTTGGAGTTTCTGTTTTGGCTGGTGGGGTGGAGCAGGACAGACTGAGAAATATTTGGCTGGTGAGAAGTGTTAGCATAAAATGTATATGTTATGACCATGCTGTTAGAATACCTTGTAATAGGGAACCGGGTCCAGATATGGACCCGGTACCCATGGGCACAAGAACCGAGGATGGGCTCGGTTCTCTCTTCCTCCCTCTTTTATTCTAATCACTCATTGTAATTGTTGATTAAGTGATTAAGTTTTTTCTCTCTCCTAGGGTTGCTGTGTTGCACTTAGGTTAGAGCTTCCCCGTGGTTTTTCACCTCGTTCTGAGGTTTCCCACGTAAATCTTGTGTTTTCTCTTCTTCCTCTTCTTCCGCTGTGTGTTTCTACATGGTATCAGAGCCGTGAAGTTTCGGCGTTACTGGTTGGCCGTTCGCTTGTGTTCGTGTTGGAGGGGACTCGTTCCGGTCACTGTTCATCGGTTCCTGTCACTGTTCACCGCCTGACTCTGACGGGTTCCTCTCCTGGATTGACGCCCCTTGCCCGACGCACCCGATGACTCGCCCGCCGCCCGACGCACCCTGCTTTTGCCGCTGTGTCTCTGTTGCCGTGGAGTTCCAGTGTCTTCTTCTGCACTGTCTGGCGACCTGGCCCTGCGCTCTTGGCATCGTTTGCTGCTTCCATCGACTGCTTCCGCCGATCTGTCTCTGCCTAGCGTCGCCCTAAGTTCTACCGCCGGTCTGTAACCGCTGCCCCCTTCTGCCTTCCGCCGTCTGCATCGTCTTCCGCCGGTCTGCCTCCGCCTGGCGTCGTCCTTAGTCTCGCCCGCTGTTTGACGTCTCCCGCCGTCCGCTGGCCTGATCTCCGCCCTGTGCCTCTTGCCGAAGATCCCGCCTGTCGCTGCCCGGGTTCTTCTTCTTCTGTCTTCTGGTTTTCTCTGACTGGTGGATTCATTTTGGTCGTTATGGCTGGAGAGACGACGCCCAAGTCCGATGTGACCTTTGACACGGGCAGCAATATCAAAAGTGAAAATTTGCCTGTTCAAGTTACCTCTATTCGGCTGAACAAAGACAACTATCTCTCTTTGTCTGCTGCGCTTGAAATTGGGATCACTAGCCGCGGTCGTCTGCCCTATATCACTGGGGACAGGCCAGCGCCTAGTAAAACTGATCCTGGATGGGTGACTTGGGCACTGGAAGATAGTCAAGTTAAGGTGTGGATTATCAGTTCGGTTTTTGCGGATATTCAGCCCCTTATTTTGCGAAAGTCGACCTCATATGACATGTGGACTGTGCTTGCGAGGATGTATGGCCGTAAAAAGAGAGTCCTGCGTACATACCATATTAAACGCAGCATCTATTCTCTTAAACAGGGTGACTTGTTTGTGGCATCCTTCTATGCAGCCCTGAAGATTAAATGGGAGGAACTGGATTATCATGTGAATGATGACTGGAATTGTGGTTCTGATCACGAATTGTACTGGCAGAAAGAATTGTTGGACCGCACTTTTATTTTTCTGGGAGGTCTGCGTGATGAATTTGAATCCATTCGGAGTCAAATTCTCAACTGTGACGAGACCCCTGGAATTGAGGAGGTGTATGCCCGAGTGGAATCTGAGGAACAACGTCGCCAAGTGATGCACATTGACTCTCGTCATGGTAGTTCTCCCTCTGCTTTTGTTAGCCATGCTCCAGGGACAGGGCAGTGTACTATTCGGCGCTGCAGTCATTGTAACAAGTTGGGGCACTCTGTTGATTTTTGTTGGGATCTTCACCCTGAGAAGAGGCTTACCCGTGGTCGTCCTCCCTCTAGTAGGCGGGGTCCTCCATTGTCTGATACTAGCAAATCTGAAAAATCTAAGCTTTCCTCTGACCAAATCAAGGAATTGCAAGCATACATCAGCCGGTTATCTACTACTCAGGAGGAAGCCTCCACGTCTGAGGGAGCTTAGTTAGCCCAAGCTCTTGTTGCCACTAGTGATCAAGGTAATCCCTCACTTGGTGATTGGATTGTTGACAGTGGAGCTACTCATCATATGACAGGGAACCCTAAGATGTTTCAAGAGTACAAATTGTCTTCAGGGCAACAACGCGTATCTATGGCTGATGGATCTTCGATATCTGTGGCTGGAAAAGGGAGTTTGTCATTATTAAATAAATATCTTCTGCATAATGCTCTTCATGTTCCCAATATTCTTGTGAATTTGTCATCTGTCTGTAGTATCACCAAAGAACTCAATTGCAATCTAATTTTCTCTGCTGATCACTGTTCCCTGCAGGACTTGGTGAAGGGGAAGAAGATTGTGATTGGTTCGGTTATTGATAGCCTCTACAGACTGCCCGTACAGGTTGCCTCTGCTCTCATTTCAACCACTAGTGGACTGTTGACGGGCATGGAGGACAAGTCTAGCATTATGAGATGGCATGAGCGCCTTGGACATCTTCCATTCCAGTTGATTAAGAAGTTGTTCCCTAGATTGTTTACTTCTGTTTCCATGGACTCTTTCACTTGTGAAGTGTGTCAGTTTGCCAAGCATGTTAGGGCTTCGTACCCTATTTCTATCAATAAAACTACTCGTCCTTTTGCTTTGGTCCACTCTGATGTTTGGGGTCCCTCAGGAGTACCCACTTGTCGTGGTTTTCATTACTTTATGACTCTTATTGATGACTACTCCCGTTGTACGTTCGTGTACTTGTTGAAAGAACGTAGTGAAGTTCCCATCGTTGTAAAAAATTTTGTTGCCTTTGTTGAAAATCAATTCCAGACCTCTGTTCAGACTCTCTGTACAGATAATGCTAGAGAGCTATGTAAACATAGGTACGGGTACGGGTACGGGTGCGGGTATGGGTACGGGTACGAACCATTTTCAAAAAACGTGGGTACGGCCGTACACACTAGTTTTTTCGGATTTTTTCTGATTTTAACTAGTTTTTTCGGATTTTTTTAGATTTTTTCTGAATTTTTACTAGTTTTTTCGGATTTTTTAGATTTTTTCTGAATTTTTTCTGATTTTTTTAGAATTTTTCTGAATTTTTCTAATTTTTTAATATTTTTACCATGAAATTGGATCTGGAGCGAGTTGGCCCGGATCCGAAGTCGCTTCAGATCCAATTGCACTTCTTCGTTTAGTCCTATATCGAAGGTGGATGAAAAAATTCATCCCTTTAAAATAGTTTCATAGGTGCCTCTCTTGTGAAGAAGCTGGTGGTTGGACTCAGCGGCGGTGGTGGTTTTTTAACGTTTGTGAAGAAGCTGGTGGCTGGACTCAGCGGCGGTGGTGGTTTTTTTAACGTTATTCACATTAAAATGTAATAAAAGTTAAAAAAAATTGGACAAAAATGGACCCGGTCAATGTTGACCGTGTCCATTTTTGGACGGGTACGGTCCCCGGTACGTTGACCGTACCCGGTATGGTCAATGCGTACCGGGGACGTACCCAGGCGCGTACCGGTACCGGTAGGGTACGCCCCCTTTGGGGGCGTACCCATGTTACATAGCTAGAGAGTATGTCTCCCAACCCTAAATGGCGTGGCCGAACTTAAAAATCCATTTATCTATGTCACAATGGTACGGGTACGGGTACAGGGGTACGGGTACGGGTACGGCATTTTTTAAAATCATGGTACGGGTACGGCGACTATTATATATAAAAAATAATTATTTTATATAATTAAACCACAAGTTGTAACAAAAATGTCAATAAAAAGATGCTCATAATGAATAAATTATCATTTTTTCATTTTGTTAATGAAACTTCTTATGTTAAAGTAAAACAAAAAACAAAAAAAAAATAAAGATAAGTAATTTTTTTTTATTTTTGTAAGTTATAATGTAGTTTGGATCTGGATCCGACCCGGATCCAGATCCAAACGTACCCAGCAGTACCAGCGTACCGGTACGCCGTACCGGTACGGCGGTACGTGGTACGCCACTAAAGTGGCGTACCACTGTGACTTAGCCATTTATTAGATGTCACCCGAGCTATTATGTTCCACAGGCATGTTCCTAAGCGCTACTGGGGTGATGCTCTTCTCACTAGTGCTCACCTTATTAACCGTATGCCCACTCGTGTGTTGAATGGCCGGACTCCTTACTCTGTGCTCAGGCCCACTCATAACCCTTGGCCTCTTACTCCTCGGGTGTTCGGGTGTGTTTGCTTGTTCATAACCATAGTCCCACCATCAAGAAACTTGACTCTCGATCTGTCAAAGTTGTCTTCTTGGGGTATTCCTCCACTCAGAAGAGATGTAAATGTATTGATCCTACCACCTCCAAAATCTATGTTTCCCAGGATGTTACCTTTCATGAACATGAGGTGTATTTTCCTGTGAATCCTCTTCAGGGGGAGTGTATAGAGGACAATGTGGAAGAGTATTCTCCAAATCAGCTTATTCAGTTCACGGACTTCTTGGACTACAATCTTAGTCACAGTGTGGAAGATACAGTCAGAGATGATAAAGACAGTCATGTGGAAGGGGGCCCTGTGGTTGATCAGCCCACATCCCGTGATCATTTGTTTGGGCAGGTTTACACTAGAAAAGAGAAAGATGTGGTTGAGACTGTTGAGGTAACCAATCCCAATCCTGTGAGTTCTCCGAATGAACCAAGTCCAATGAATGAAGAGCTTCTCATAGCCCTGTGCAGGGGGACCAGGTCATGTACTTCTCACCCTATTCAGAGATTTGTCTCATATTCAAAACTCAGTAAAGAATACAAATGCTTTATTACCACTCTGTCTATGTCTGTGATTCCCAGGTGTGTGGAAGATGCGAGAGAGGACGCTAAGTGGCTACAGGCTATGACAAAGGAGATGGATGCTTTGGCAAAGAATAACACCTGGTAAGTGGTTGATATTTCCAAGGGGACTCACTTAGTTGGTTCCAAATGGGTGTTTAATGTGAAGTATAAACCTGATGGCACTGTGGAACGGTATAAAGCTCGTCTGGTTGCAAAGGGGTTCAGCCAAAAATACGGAATTGACTATCTTGAAACCTTCGCTCCTGTTGCAAAACTGAAGACTGTGAGGGTGATCTTGGCACTTGCAGTGCAAAAGAAGTGGGGCATGGACCAGCTTGATGTCAAGAACGCCTTTTTGAACGGACATCTAGAGAAGGAGGTCTATATGAGCATGCCTCCCCGGATATGCTCAAAGTGGAAAATGCTGTCATCTCACGAGGGCCCTGTATGGTCTGAAGCAGTCCCCTAGAGCATGGTTTGAAAGACTGAGGGTGGTAATGAAGACAAATGAGTACAAACAAGGAAATGGTGATCATATGTTCATTAAGCAGAGAAGTGGCCTGGTGAGCATTCTTCTTGTGTATGTTGATGATATGATTGTCACATGTGATGATGAAGAAGAGAAAAGGAAGATGAAGGAGAGGTTAGCGGCTGAATTTGACCTTAAAGATCTGGGAAGATTAAGGTACTTTCTGGGAATAGAGATTGCTCGATCAGAGACTGGGCTTGTTATGAACCAGAGGAAGTACACCTTGGATCTTCTGAAAAAGACAGGTAAACTGGGATGCAGGCACTTCTTAACTCCAATGGAGTCAAGTACCAAGATTAGTATCAAAACTGGGAACATCCTGGATGAGGAAGGAAAAGGACGATATCAGAGGCTGGTTGGTAAGTTTATTTATCTTACTCTTACTCGCCTTGATATTACTTATGTTGTAAATGTGTTGAGTCAGTTTATGTATGCTCTTACTGATTGTCACTGGAAGAGTGCAGAAAGAGTGTTGGGGTGCCTGAAGAATAACTCAGGTAAAAGGTTACTATATACTCGGCAGGACAAACTGAATATTGAAGGATACTTTGACGCCGATTGGGCTGGTTGCACGGACACCAAAGGGTCTACCACATGGTACTGCATCTTTCTAGGGGGAAACCTGGTGGTATGGATAAGTAAAAGGCATAAGGTTTGTTCTAGATCCAGTGCTGAGGCTGAATATAGGGCAGTTGCTATGGGAGTTACAGAGATGCTATGGCTAAAGATTCTTCTAGCAGATATTGAAATTGAAAGTGAAGAGAGATGAAAATGTATTGTGACAATAAGTCTGCGATCAACCT
This sequence comes from Nymphaea thermarum, assembly GCA_011799765.1. Taxonomy (NCBI): domain Eukaryota; kingdom Viridiplantae; phylum Streptophyta; class Magnoliopsida; order Nymphaeales; family Nymphaeaceae; genus Nymphaea; species Nymphaea thermarum. Next base: position 115,831 of record JAANDH010000665.1, on the reverse strand, counting down.
GGCAAATAATCATGTTCTGCATGACAGAACCAAACATGTGGAGATAGATCGCCACTTCATACGGGAGCGCATAGATTCAAAGGAGTTGATCCTTTCTTATATGAAATCTGAAGATCAAATTGCAGATGTTCTGACTAAAGCCTTATGTACATCTCAATTTGAAAAGAATGTTAGCAAGCTTGGCATGTTTGACATGTATGCCAGGCTTGAGGGGGAGTGTTAAAATACCTTGTAATAGGGAACCGGGTCCAGATATGGACCCGGTACCCATGGGCACAAGAACCGAGGACAGGCTTGGTTCTCTCTTCCTCCCTCTTTTATTCTAATCACTCATTGTAATTGTTGATTAAGTTTTTTCTCTCTCCTAGGGTTGCGGTGTTGCACCTAGGTTAGAGCTTCCCCGTGGTTTTTCACCTCGTTCTGAGGTTTTCCACGTAAATCTTGTGTTTTCTCTTCTTTCTCTTCTTTCGCTGTGTGTTTCTACACATGCATGTGTATTCACATGCAGACATTACTTTTTTCGTTTTTAATTCATTCTTTCCTGTTCACCATCTCCATTATTTAGGCTAAGTGCTTCTCTGTTGTTATTTATCTTTTGTTGATTTGTTCTCTCTCTCTCTCTCTAATATATAAGACACACATATGTCTATAGACACACACACACATCTAAATTTTCATTCTAATGCTTGTGTACATAAAGGGAGAATAACTGATCACTTTTTTATAAATTTAGATTTTCTTTTTAGTGCTTAGTGTGGAATGAAAATCATAGATTACAACGTATATTTGACTCCACTGAGTAACATTCCATCCAGGTGATGAATGCATTCCGTGATCTTGAAGATTCAAATGTTCTTTATAGACACATGAGAGATGCAACAAAAGAAATTGCTAAGGCATGCCACGCTGTTGAAGCAAAAGAATCTGCTCCTGCAAGTGCAGGTTATTAATTTTCCTTGATATGCAAGTGACTGTATACTAATTCTGCTATGATTCTTAGAGATGGTTCATGATTCTATGACAGTTAAGTTCTTGTTCGCTCTCCATTTGGAACTTGCAAGGATCTATATCTCAAGACTGTGCTCTTGGATGAGGGCAGCAACAGAAGAGCTCTCAAAAAATGAGCTGTGGGAACCTGTATCTATGCTAGAGCGGAACAAGTCTCCATACACTATTTCCTTGTTGCCTTTAGCATTTCAGGCCATGGTGGTATCTGCAATGGATCAGATTGATCTGTAAGCTTGCCTTTGTAGAGTTTAGTTAAATATACCTTATTCTCAAGATGACAGTATTGTGGTGTCATTTTGTCTTATATGCTTCTTGCTTCCTTGGAAAACTCTATTTCCCTTTTCCATTCATGTTTGCTGCCTATAGTGCACACCTGTGGTGACCCATGTTATGCTGATATTTGCAAACGCATGGAATGTCAGTGTCAGAAATGTCTGGACATTGACACATGTTGACACGAACAGTCACCGATATGCTTTGACATGCTTAGGACTTGATAGCTTGATACTTTTATAGCATGAGGCCATGAATTGTCCAAAACATCTGAAACACGTATGGTCTGATACATCTTGAAAAATATGGATACTCATAAAAGAGTGGGTCCTCTATGAAAATAAGAAAAGCTCATCCTTTTCTTTTCCAAACTCAACTGCTTATCTGTGCTCCTCTTCTTCTTGTTCTCCTTTCGGTTTCTTGTGAGCTGGTTGCTATGATCTGCTCTCTCTCTCTCTCTCTCTCTATTTGACTGATGGCATGGGGCTTGACAGTTCCAATATTTTTTTCTTGTGGGCTTCAGGCAGAGGGCAATTGCTTCTTTTCACTTTTTAAATTTTTTTATTATAATCCTGTTTCATCATTAAAGTGGATGTACAATCTACAAACTACTAGTGGCTGTAATGGCCACATAGTCGACTAGAGATTCTCTTTTATTTTTAAAGTTGCACATGAGAACTTTTTCATTGTTCCCATTGAGATAAATTTCAACTTTTATGGAGAGGAATCCGACATTCTTCGCTACAATTTTATTTGTACAAATATTTGCTTCTGTTATATGTGTATACATGTATGTATGTGTTGTCCAACTATCTAGTTTTTCTAAAGCTAGCTGTCTAACAGTTTCTAACCATTGTCTGATACTGATACCATTGTCGGTATCCATGCTGCATGGTTGATAACTAAATATTTTGTGACTGCAATGGTGTTGCATTACAGACTAATAAAATATTTTAGATTTGTTGAATCATGTGAGCATGAAATCATATATGAATCTTGATATGCATGTGCTTGTTTTGAGATCTATCTATCCTTTTTTTGGACCTTTATGAATTGTTGATTGCCTTCGAAAAATCTGAAATATGCAACAAGTCACAATTTTTGCTTAATATAACCTTTTTCTGGGAAAAGCTTTTGCTGTGTTTTACTTGTGAAAAATACACCTTGAAAGAAAGGATTAGAAAATGGCACAATATAAAAACAAGTGGTTCAATAAGAAATAACTACAATAAAGAAACTGCTCAGAGCAGTATGAGGATCACAAGTGCGTTAAAGGCACGAGAACATAAAAAAGTACAATGACTAGAGGCAATGTCCTAGTGTTACAAAATCAACTTGACAAGTATACCCATATAACAAGATCTGTTAGAAGAATATCAGAACATTATATATGGGTTCGACTGGATCCTTATCCAGATTCAATAAAACAAAGAATACAAGTACACGTCTTAACATTCTCCATTGAGCTGTGCATGCTTTTGCACCATGGATTGCTTGTCTTTCATGATTCAAAATCTGTTTTTCATGAGCCCCTTTATAACAAATCAGCAACCTGATTGAAACAAATAAAACGAGGTTCAATCTCTTTGTCTTCAGTCTTTTGTTTGATAAAGTGCTGGTAAATCTCAATATGCTTGGTTTTACTATGATGAAATAGGATTGAGTGAAATTTGATTCACTCTGGTTGTCACTTAAAACAAGGCATTTGGAAGTTGGTCCTTGTAACTCAAGCAATAAATGTGTAAATCCTTTCTGCAGTGGTTGTAGCCGTGGCTCAGTACTCTGCCTTTGTACTAGATCATGGCTACTGCTTTAGCACTACATGGCTTGCTGAAGGAAGCAGCTCGAGATAAAAATGATGTCACCTTAAAAGATTGGCGAAAAATGGATATATTGGCATAATTTTTCCTAAGGGGCTATTTGATTTGAAGTAAAATTATGCTAATTTTTGATGGCATGGCTGTTTAACTTGAGGCAAAATTTTGCTAACTTTTGATGGACATGGGCTGTTTAATTTGAGGCAAAATTTTGCTAACTTTTGATGGGCATTTTTTTCTTAGGCTGCAGTGATGTCTATCAAAACTTTTGCCATGTTTGATTGATAGGAAAGAAAATTGTTTAATTAAAGGAGGAGGAGACCCTAGAGAAAAAGGTGGTTTAGTTTAAACTTTAAACAAAAGAGGAGATAAAGGGCAAAACTTCTGTTTGATAGAAATATGAAAAATGGGTGGATAGTAAAAGTTTTCCCTTGTCACCAAACAAGGCCAAACAGATACTTGCATGTAAGATAACTTATAGTAAAAACAGATAGGCTTGCTCCATGAGTTTTTGGCAAAAATTTTTGCTTAGTGATAATAAAGCAGGTCTTTTAAATCTTCTGTTTGTTTTGTGTGGCATAAACTGGGTTGATATATATATGCTTGGAGATCTTTTCTGAGTGCAGATTTCCTGTCTTCCCATGGTCATGTTGATGTGACTTTACTAAACTCATCTACTTCATCAGTACTTTTTTGTTTTACAAGATGCAATATATTTCAATTTTTGGAGCAAGCATTTCATCCTATTTCTTCCATCCCTTGCTTTTTGTCTTAACTGACATAGTCTGTTTTCTTTTTTCTGCAGGATGATGCAAAGCCTACAAGGTGACATGGTAAAATCCGATGACATGTTTCTTCAAGTTCAAGAAATGCAAGAAACTATTAGGTTGTCATTCCTAAGTTCTTTCTTAGAGTTCGCAGGTACATAAAACAGTTCATGGTGGTGAACTTTTTTATTCATCCACATCTTTTTGGATATATTATGGGATTCCTTTTCTTGACAAGCAGGTATACCATGTCCTCCCTTTTTATGCTACTCATGCAGGTTATCTCGAGAGAATTGGAAGTGAACTTTCTCAAGATAATAAAGATGTTTCAAGATTGCAAAATGGGACCCTCACTGAGTACGATGAAAATTTTTATGGTGTTCAGCAAGGTGCTGTGATTGGTGATTCACATCAAAAGCTTTTAGTTGTCTTGAGTAACATTGGGTATTGCAAAGATCATATTGCTCGTGAACTGTATCAGAAGTACAGGCATGTCTGGATGCAGTCAAGGTACTTCATAGTATCTGTTTGGCAATATAAATATGAAGTTTAACTAATGTTTGGACAGTAAAAAAAATATCATATTTCATGTACATGTTAAATTGGAGAAGGTGCAGCTTTTTGTGTTTTTCTCAAGAGCTTGTGGAAGTCCTATTTTTGGGTATTGTAATGCATTGAAAGGATGTGCAGGGGTTCATCTGAACAAGACTTCAGGATGTCAAGCATCCAATGATGATTAAGCTAAAATGAGTCTTATGTGTTGTTCCTTACTTGGTTTCCCATCCTAGTAACGTGTGATTATATAATGCTGTCAAGATAACTATGAAGTTGAAATTGTTCCTGGAATCTGCACTATTGCTGCATGCTTGTGCATCAGACAGTTCACATGAGAGATCTTTCATCTTACTCATCCCATCAATCTAGATGTAAGCATTTTTTTTTATTTGAAAGTACCAAAAGGACATGCTCGTGTAGCAGACCGTTCACATCAGAGATCTTTCAGTTTGCTGATCCCATTAAATAAGGTATTTAAAGAATTGTTTTATTGAGAACACCAAAACCTTTTCCATATTGGAGACGTAAATTCTGATTTTGACTTTGAGCACTGCATTGGGTCAATGACTGCTATATTTATACATTCATGAACTCAAGGTTGTTCAAGTTGCTTCAAATTGAAATAGAAGATGTCTGTTTGAATGACTAGATGTAAAAGTGGAAGGCATTGTACATGTACGTTTTCATATGTGTGGTTCCTAGATCCTTTGTATGTTTGCCATATTCAAGCTGACTTCCAAATGTGAATTGCATTTCAACAATGCATAACAGTAGTTTTGTTAGCTTTCACATACTATTGGTTTTGATGCATTGGTGACTTGTATTTGTGCATCTTTTCTTGGTATGAATATGAAAATGGCAATATAGAATTGATACAAGTTTGAGCTAGACTTTTCAGTTCAAATGTATCTGCTTTTTTTTCCCTCTCATTAGCATGGTATGTTCAGGGAGAAGGATAATGAAGATGATGGTGACATAAAAGACCTGACATTATCATGTTCAGCAATAGAGGAGAAGGTCCTTGCTTATTATACATATGCAAAGGTATGTGCCATTTTGTAAAGAAAATCTCATTCTGTGGTTTCTTGTTATAACCATTTAAACATTGAGATTCAAGAGAATGAAATCTTCAGAGAGTAGAGAGAATTTCTTTGGCTATGCTAGGATTGACTTATCATGTTTCTTCTTCTTTCATGCTGGCATATATAATTCTTTTTTGTGTTTTTGCACATAATATGTTCCTTTTGTCTCATGGTTCTTCTTAGTCCATGTATGCATGTCTTCTCTGGAATTTCATATGATCACTTGTTTTGAGGGGTTTGTAGTGAGAGTTTCTTATAGCATGTTTTCTATTCTTTACAAAATACTTGGTGCTTATTCAATTATATGTACGTGCTTTCTTTGGCTATGCATTTTTTCTACTCATTGAGAAGATTTCTGTTGTTGATCTGTCCATAAAGACATATAATTTTGTATATGTGCATTTTGTTTCAAGCAGAATAGTGACAGACTGACAGTATTTTTACTAAATCAATCAAAATTTGTGACTGCTGGTCGCTTGTCTACCACTCTCCAGCCTGGTTTTTTCAGACTCTTTTCATTATTTGATCTGCTTTGTGTTGGCTATGATTTTGAGTGACCTTAACTTAATTTGTTTGTGGTCCATCTCAGTGTTCATTTTTTTATCTTTTATATTGTGATTTTTTTGTGTAAGTCGGTGTTGTGTTCCTTGGAGTTGAGAGAATGTGGTCTCGTTTTTGTCAGGCAAACTTGATCAGAGATGCTGCAACTGCTTACCTTTTAGATGGTGGAATTCAATGGGGAGCTGCACCATCAGTCAAAGTACTTCTCACTAATAATAAATTTCTACAAGCCTTTGAATTCTCAATGGGGTGTGCAGAGAGACAGGCTTGTGCTTGTGAAAATGCAACACTTTGTCTGACATTTTGTGCTTTTTCTGTCACATCTTGCAGGGTCTACGAGATGCAGCTGTGGAGCTGCTTCATACTCTCATTTCAGTCCATGCAGAGGTTTGATATTGTTCTTGTTCCTTTCTAGTACATCATGTGAAAGCTGAATGGAGGAATCATATTTCATTCCTAAGGGCAGGCTTCATGCTGCACACTATGCTGTCAAAACCACTAGGTGCAGCGTACGCCTTGAGTTGAGCTAGTGCATAGTCGTGACTAGGCACATCATGCTGTACCAGATAAGAAACACCTAATAAAGTGCAATATTAACTATTAAAACTAATAATAAAACTGAAAGTTTTCTCAATGGAAGACATATATTCATCGACTGATAACAATAAAATGAGTGGGAGGAAGTGGGGAGAGGAAAAACGAGTGAGAGGAAGTGGGGAGGGCAAAAACCAAAAGCGAGAGAGTTTAATAGAGGGGAAAACAAGATGGAGGGGTCAGATTGCAGGGGGAGATTTTTTTTCTTTTTTCTTTTTGGGTACTTATTTTGCATAGTTGGGGGTGGTGGGTGTGTGTGTGAAGCAAACAAGAATGAAGAGGGGAAAACCTCCTGAACACAAGAAGTTAACAAGGTAGAAAAACACAAATTTATTATTATTATTTTTTAAAACTGAAATGAGGACAAGTTAGTCCTTGTTTCAGTTTGACTGCATGTGTGCCATTTTAGATGAAACGGCAGTGAGGCTGGCTGCACTGGACAAGTGGTGACTGCATCTGGCGCAGAACCTGCACCACATTGAGACAACATGGGTGTGGGTCCTAAAATGCTGAGTTCATGTCACATAGCTTTGTACCTATTATTAAATGGTGTTATTTTTTATCAATGTTTTTGCAGGAAGGATAGTATAAAATGAAACTTAATTATTTGTTGTGTCATTTTTTTTTTGGAATTCAATTTCCTAAACAAACAAACAAACTTGTCTATTAATGCCTGGGAGAAACTTTGTTCATAAAAACCCTAGAACAACATTAGCCTGTTATATCTGCAAATCATCCTTATCACTCATAATTTTTCTATTTGGGCATTGCCCATCGGTTTCTATTCCATTCTCCTCAGTTCTGCTTGAAACTGAATTGCCTTAACTGGAGCTGTACAAAATGAAGGAAATCCTTGTAAACAGTAATGACACTCTCAACAGCTAGCATAGCCAATGATTGTAATGCTTGTTAGGCATTACACTTACTACATAAAAGGATAGGAAATACAAACAAAGAAAGAAAATGTTTACCTGGAAGATAAAATGTATGCATCAATATGGACCAAAATACATATGTTAAGATATATATACTGTTGAAGCATGTAAAGATGGGTCTCGGGACCAGGTCTGGATCTAGACCCGATCCAGCTTGTAGCCCTTGTTGGGCCTTACTTAAAGACTTGTAACCCTAAATTTCTGGAGCGAATGAAATCTTAAGAGAGAGAGGGTCTGGGCCGTCTGGCGGCTAGTGGGCACCAGTCCTCCTCAACTGTGGTTTTTTCCCTCTCGTTGAGGTTTTCCACGTTACATCTGTGTTCGATCTTGGTTTATAGTGTTTCTATTGTTTCAACATGGTATCAGAGTCAGGTTCTAGTTTGTGAAATTTTTTGCCGGCCGTGAAGTTCCGGCCCTGACCGTTCCATTGCTCGCTGCCCTTGTTCCGCCGCCGCCGCTGCCACCGTTGCCGCCGCTTCCATTGTTGCCACCGATTCCGGCTGCTCTTGCTGCTGGTTTCTGGCTGCAGCCCGGCATTGTTGCCTAGCTCTGCCGCTGCTAGTGTTCTGGTTAACGCCGCCAGTATTGGTTTCGTCGTCCAGGGTTGCCGTCGGTACTAGTTGGTGATCATGGTTGATTCTTCTTCCTCTACAGTCAATATCGATCAGACTAATGTTGGGATCTCGAGAACTGAAAATTTTCCCATTCAAGTTACTACCATTTGGCTCACCAAGGAAAATTACCTTCAATGGTCTGCTGCCATCACTATGGAGATTGCTGGTCGAGGCCGTATTGCCTATGTGAATGGGAGAAAGGTTGAACCTGTTGCGACTAGTGCGGCTTGGGATACTGGGTTCCTTGAAGACAATCAAGTAAAAACTTGGATTGTCAATTCTGTATCTTCTAATATTCAACCTCTCATTGACTGCGAGAGATATGTGGATTATTTTGGAACAAATGTATGGCCAGAAGAAGAGGAAGATTCGAGTGTATCAACGATGAAGGATGTGTATGCTCTTCGGCAAGGGGATCTCTCGGTCGCAGATTTTTATGCAGCCTTAAAGTCCAAATGGGAAGATCTTGACTACTGTTCAAATGACACTTGGAATTGTTCCCAAGACCAGATGCATTATGTGGCCAAAGAATGGGAGAATAGGATATTCCTATTCTTAGCCGGACTGAACGATGAATTCGAAAATGCAAGGAGTCAAATTCTTAATTTTGAAGAAGCATTCCGTATTGAAGATGTCTACTCCCGTGTGGAAGCTAAAGAACAAAGGCGTCTAGTCATAAGTGGAAGAAAGGGGGAACACATGTCACATAACGAGCGGTTAGCTTTGGTTAGCCATGCTTCTATGGGAATTGCTCGACCTCCTCGGAAATGTACTCACTGCAAGAAACTAGGACACACCATGGAGTTCTGTTGGGACCTGCATCTTGAAAAGAAGAATAGTAAAGGGAGGTTTTCTGGTGGGAAGAAGCCTATTTCTGATGCATCGAACCCTAGTGGAGGCAAAACTTCTATCTCTGCGGAACAGATTCGTGAGCTTCGCGCATATTTGAGTCAGGTTGATGTTGGTCAGGCCGAAGCGTCAGATGATGTGAAGGTCAATCATGCACTGACCATTTCGGGTGAGAAAGGTAATTCTTGCATGGGAGAGTGGATTGTTGACAGTGGTGCCACTCATCACATGACTGGCAACTCTAAGCTCTTTCACGAATATAAGCTGTCTTCGGGAAAGGAACGTGTCTCTCTTGCCGACGGTTCCTTTACCTCTGTGGCCGGAAAATGGAGTTTTCCTTGTTAAACAAATTTTTAGTGCATGGGGCCTTACATGTTCTTCATCTTCCCTTGAATCTTTTATCTGTTAGTAAGATCACAAATGAGTTGAATTGTGAACTTATATTCTCTACAAATCGTTGTGTTTTGCATGACTTGGTGACAGGGAAGAAGATTGAGATTGTTTGGTGTCTGAGGCCTATATCGACTTCCTATCCGTGCGGCTACAACTCTTATGACAGCAGTTAGCAGGACCGAGAAGAAAAGGGAAGAGAGTATTCAGTTATTTTTGTATTGGCATGAACGCCTTGGAGGCTTGGACATCTCCCTTTTGGGATTTTGAAGCAATTGTTTCCTGATTTATGTTCTAGTTTGAACATTTCTATGTTATCTTGTGATGTGTGCCAGTTTGCTAAACATGTTAGGGCTTCGTACCCAGTTTCTAATAGTCGTGCTAATAAAGCTTTCTCCTTGATTCATTCTGATGTGTGGGGGCCTTCGGTAATTCATTCTCGTAGTGGTTTTCAGTATTTTATAACTTTCATAGATGATTACTCAAGGAGTACCTTTGTTTACCTGTTGAAAGATCGTAGCGAAGTACCTCATGTTATAAAAACTTTCATCCTTCTAGTGGAAAACCAGTATGGTGGCTCTGTCAAGACCTTTCGGTATGATAATACCCGTGAGTATATGTCAAACTGTTGAAGAGTTCCTTCGAAAAAAAGGATTGTTCATGAGACGTCGTGCAGCTATACACCTCCTCAAAATGGGGTTGCTGAGAGGAAAAATCGTCAGTTGCTTAATGTTACCAGACCCCTATTGTTTCAAAGGAATCTTCCAAAACGTTATTGGGGAGATGCGGTTCTTACTAGTGCATACTTGATTAATCGCATGCCTAGTCGTGTGTTAAACGGGCGATCACCACACTCTATGCTTCTAGGGAGTGGTCAACCCTTTCATCTTCCCCCTCGTGTCTTTGCATGTGTTTGTTTCATTCATGATCACAACCGCAATGTGAAAAAACTTGATCCTAAGTCAATTAAGGGAATATTTATTGGGTATTCTCCTACTCAAAAGAGGTATAAATGTCTAGATCCCACCACTGGTCGTGTTCACGTTACCAAGGATGTCACATTCTTGGAACATGTCTCCTATTTTGGTGAGAATCCTCTTCAGGGGGAGATGTCAAGGGAAGAGTATTCTCCAAGTCAGGAAATCCATATGTCGACGAAAATCCATCTGTTGAGGTGCTTGAAAAGGAGCAAAATGGAGATGGAGAGTCTACTGAGGTGCTTGAACAAGAGAGGAATGGAGAGTGTTCTACTGGGACGGAAAAGGAATGTAATCGTTTGTTTGGGCAGGTGTACTCTAGGAGAAGAGATTGTACAGATAAGGTGACTGATGGTGAGAAGTCTACTCTGAATCCCAATCCTACTTCTTCCCTGGATGACCCAAGTCGTGTTCAGAAGCAACCTGTTGAGGAAGATAGACAGAGAGGAACTGAAAAGGAGGACCTTCCCATTGCTCAGGTCATGTACTCAACACCTTATTGGTAACTGTGTTTCTTATTCTAGATTGAGCACTGATTACAAATGTTTTGTATACTCTTTGTCTTTGGCTGTGACTCCCAAGAATGTTACAGAGGCTCAGAATGATCCCAAGTGGACTCATGCTATGCAAGAAGAGATGGAGGCCTTGGGCAGAAACCAGACATGAGAAGTGGTAGAGATCCCTGAAGCGGCTCATCTGGTTGGGTCCAAGTGGGTTTACACCATTAAGTACAGACCAGATGGGAACATTGAAAGGTACAAAGCTCGTCTGGTGACCAAGGGGTTCAGTCAGAAATATGGGATCGACTACTTAGAGACATTTGCTTCTGTTGCGAAGATAAAGACTGATAGAGTTATTATTTCTTTAACAGTGTTGAAGGGTTGGAAGATGTGCCAACTTGACGTTAAAAACGTCTTTCTCAACAGGGATCTTGAAGAAGAAGTATATATGTGTATGCCTCCAGGTTTTGAGAGACCTGGAAAATGCTATAAACTGAAAAAAGTTTTGTATGGGCTTAAACAGTCTCCCCGAGCATGATTTGAACGACTTAGACTTGTAATGAGAAAGCATGGCTACAAACAAGGAAATGAAGATCATACCTTGTTCGTAAAGAGGATGGAGGGTAAGGTTACTCTTTTGTTAGTTTATGTTGATGATATGATTGTCACAGGTGATGATGAAGAGGAGATAGCAAAATTAAAGGGTTTACTGGCTGCCGAATTTGATCTCAAGGATCTTGGTAAACTGAGGTACTTTCTTAGTATTGAGATTGCTAGGTCATGTACCGGCCTTGTGTTAAATCAACGGACATACACACTAGATCTATTGGAGGAGACCGGTAAGCTGGGGTGTAGACCAACTTCTACTCTTCTTGATGATGGGCACAAGTTGAGCCTTAGAGATGAGGAGTTACTCTGTGAAGAAGCCAAAGGAAGATATCAACGTTTTGTTGGGAAGTTGATTTATCTTACCCTCACTCGACCAGATATCACTTTTGCTGTGAATGTACTGAGTCAATTCGTGCATGCCCCTACTGATGCACACTTGAAGGCTGTGGACAAAATATTGTGCTATTTGAAGAGGAATCCTGGCAAGGGGCTCTTATATGTGAAACAAGAGCCTGTTGAGATCGAAGGGTATTCCGATGCTGACTGGGCAGGTTGTGCTGATACTAGAAGGTCTACCTCAGGGTACTGTGTCTACTTGGGAGGAAACCTTGTTATCTGGAAAAGCAAGAGTCAAGATGTGTGTTCTCGATCTAGTGCAGAGACTGAGTATAGAGCTATTGCTATGGGTGTGTCAGAGTTATTATGGCTAAAAATATTGCTAGCTAATATCGGGATAGAGATTGGAGGACCTATGAAGATGTACTGTGACAACAAGTCTGCAATCAACCTAGTCAATAACCCTGTACTACATGACAGAACAAAGCATGTTGAGATTGATGGCCACTTTATCCGTGAGAGGATTGATGCTATGGAGTTAATCTTACCTTACATGAAGTCTGAAGACCAAACCGCTGATGTCCTGACTAAAGTTGTATCTTCAACTTCTTTTGAGAGGAATGTATCCAAGTTGGGCATGTTTGATATGTATGCCCAACTTGAATGGGAGTGTTGAAGCATGTAAAGATGGGTCTTGGGACCGGGTCTGGATCTAGACCCGATCCAGCTTGTAGCCCTTGTTGGGCCTTACTTAAAGACTTATAACCCTAATTTCTGGAGCGAATGAAATCTTAAGAGAGAGAGGGTCTGGCGGCTAGTGGGCACCAGTCCTCCTCACCCATGGTTTTTTCCCTCTCGTTGAGGGTTTTCCACATTACATCTGTGTTCGATCTTGGTTTATAGTGTTTCTACTGTTTCAACATATATATATATCGTAGATCTGAATATTTATATTTTTACGTGATCCATAGACTATGCAGTTAGGTCAATTTTGGTCAGGTCATTGCACAGGTACTTGTAGCAAACTGCATCCTTCATGGTTTGGATCTGGATCACTTCTAGATTTGGCCTCACGTTCATAACTTTAATTTTGTTTTTCATTGTGAATTATAAACATTTTTTATTCTTTAATTATCACAGATTGATATATGACTTATGAATTTAATTTGCTTGGTCTTTTGTTGGTCATGATTTCATATATATATATGTATATATATATATTACGCTGTGTGCATATGTACCTGCACTGATATATTTCAGAACCCATATCAATCAGGTATAAGACAAAATCCGAAACTTATTGTAACATTGTAAAAGCTTTCTTTTTATTAACATAATATAAAATAATGAAATACAATGAAATCAGCAATCTTGCTTTTTGTTCAAAATATGATTTTCTTTTGCCACATTTTCTCTTGTTCGATTGGTTTCCTTTCCTTACAAAGTGATCATCTTCTTATAAATCCTGGTCTGTTGATCATGTTTAAACTGTGGTAACAGGTCTTTTCTGGCGCCAAGCCTCTTCTTGAAAAAACACTGAGTGTTTTGGTGGAGGGCTTGATTGATACACTTCTTGGTCTTTTCAATGAAAACCAGAGCAAAGATCTCAAATCATTGGATACAAATGGCTTCTGTCAGCTCATGCTTGAGGTGAATCTTTGGTTTGCTTTTAGTTGCTTCTCTATTTAAGTTGTTTCTGATTCTCTGAGGGTATGACTATTTGTCTGAAAGTAACTCAAATCTTTTTAAGCCACTAGTTGGTCTAGGAATTTCTTCATAGTTCACTTTTCTTGTGATACTTGTGAACTGTAAACAGTTTAGCTAGTATCTCTCTGTTGCTCGTTTTTATTCCTTTTTTACCATGCAGAGATACTTTTAGCCTTGAAAATGCTGTGGGGATGATATGGACTTTATGCCATACCTTTCATTTTCTCTGTACCTGACTGTGTGGACAGGGGCTGGAACCAGGATGCTCTTCTGCATTTTTGTATATTTTACACTATGCCAGAATCTGTAGGCGGCATAGGCTATGTCCAAAGCTCCATGTTTTGTGTTAGTTTGTGCTAGGAACTCTTAACCGAAGAAGAGTTGAGGTGATTGAGTAGCCTCAAATAGCAAATATTGATAAAACAGCCCTTCTACTCTAGAATGTTACTGCAGTTCAACCTTGCCAAACCTATAAATTTGGAATCATCATGAATGATGATGACAAATAAAAAATGAATGGATAATGGATACTATATGTGATGGTACTTTTAGATCTGTATTTCTGTGAGTTTTTACTGCCAGAACCGCCGAATGGTTGCTGTATAGTATGGTGCAGGTAGATCGTAATTTGGTTGACTGATAGTTGTGCGTTTTTACATGGTAGTAAACAATAAAACTCTTTGTTTCCTTATTCTGGATCATTTCGAAGAAACTTGCTTCTACTGCAATATGGAGAATCCATTAAATGAGTGTCGCTTTCTTTCGTTTGTTATTTTTCCTTTCCTTTATTTATTTTTAGAAATATGTTGGCCACCTAGGCATTTTTTCTGTTGTACCTTCCACTCTAAGACTGACTTAGGTTCACTTGATATTTTATGTCCATTTTACGTAAAAATCTAGCAGTTCATAGTGGAGCAATTATAACATCGCTAGTTTTCAAGTGAAGAGCTCTTGACCTCATTAACTTATGGTTCATGCTTCTCCACATTTATGAATTTTGCAGTTTGAATACTTTGAAACTATCCTGCATGCTTATATCACTTCTGAAGCACGGGAAGCTTTAAAATCTTTACATGATTTACTGCTTGAGAAAGCATCAGAAAGCGTGAATGAGTCTTTGGAGACACCAATGCATGGTCGTCGGCCAACACGTGGTGAAGACGCACTTATGGAAGACAGGCAACATGGAGCGGCCATGTCCCCAGATGACCTGATTGTGAGTATCTTATAAAGATCTCGTGTTTCATACTTTCATGACTGTAACATAAATAGACGGATGTGTTAAACTTATTTTACTTGCATTCCTCTCTCTCTCTCTCTCTCTCTCTCTCTCTCTCGTGTTTGTGTATTAGTGACGAAGAACTATACTTTGTCAAGCTGAATAAACAATCCAAAAGATATGGTGTTGGATGTATCATTTATGTTTTAACCATTTACTATATACATCTATAGTTACTCCCAAAAAAAAAAAAAAAAAGTTTGGTCCAACAGTGTAGGCACATTTTACACATCCGTGCATGTCTGAGGGACAAATGCACAACTAAAATTTTGTAAAGTTTTTTGAGAATAAGATTCGGGAACTCATTATGTTTGTCATTGCTAGCTTTCTTCATGATATAACTACATTTCTTCCATCAGGCTTTGGCACAACAATATAGTTCAGAACTGCTTGCGTGTGAGCTCGAAAGGACCCGCTTAAACATTGCCTGCTTTATGGAGTCGTCTTCTCTGCCTCTAGATTCAGTGCCAGAAAATGTGAAAGCAGCATATTCCTCCTTCAAAGCTCCAGTGGCCTCCCCCAAGAGATTCGCACGAGTGGTGCAGCCAGTTGGGTCTCCAATGGCTGGACGGCAGAGAAGAAGAGGATTTTAGATCTATTATTTGTCTGTAATGATGCAATTATTTGGTTAATTATTCATTCTTTTACTGTGTTGTATTTATATGTTTTTGCTTAAGCGGTCTGTGTAAGTGTTGCTTCTGCCTAATGCACTTCTCCTCTTCAGTAAATAAATATAATATTTGCTAGCGTTCATTATACCTATTGATTGCCTCTGGCATTCTACTTCCCGAGTGTGTACTGTTGAGAAATGGAATTTTGAGGATGTAAACTGGAATATTCACTTCTAGTGTAGTATTGCTTGGGAGGTTGGCTTAATTTAGATGTGCAAGTTTCAAATTCAGTTACGATGTAATTTGGCTGTGTAAACATCCCAATTTTTCCAGGATCTTGAATGTTTGGAACATGTCTTTGAGACAAATTGCGTCCTTGAGTTTACGTAGATGATTCGGGCATGTATCCTTGAAACAAGCAAATGAAATCGTTGTAGTTCATGTAGCTGGGTGATTTCTCGAGAGAATGTGCTCGAATGATTGTCTAGATGTACGCGAAGCACTTGGATTGCTCGGGGAACTACATTTTAATCTATAACAAATGGCACTGAGAGAAGAATTTAATAGAATCTAGCTTTAGTCAAGAATCCAAGTGGCTGACAGCATTTTTGCCGATTTTGTAAGAATCTTTTTGGGGACAACGAATCTAAGTGCCAATGACTTTTTTCTGTCTATTTATGTATTGTTTTTAGGGGACAACGAAGCTAAGCACGTTAGGAAGTGCTGCTGCTGCAGGCGCATTTTTTTGTGAAAATGTTAGACTGTGACGCTATGTTCGTCCCAAGTAGCCGCAAGTCAGGTATAATAATGGTGATTCATTTTATGCAAGAATCCAAGAAGCCATAACCAGGGATCTAATTGCCACCAACTGGTTTGTCTTTCTGGGGAGTTTTTTCTACACAAGCCTCCTTGGCATTTGCATTTGAACAGAGTTGAGGGAGTCTTAGATGCCTTGAAGTGCTAGGGGATCTTAGGAGCACTCAAGCCTGAGATTTTCTGCCAAAGTGTGCTCACGCTAGGCTGAGGAGAAGTGATGCATTATCGCCCTGAAAATCACCCCATTATCTGTTTTCCAGAATACCAGGTGTTGTTTCGGTGTTTGTTTGTTAATTTTTAATTTGAATTATGCATCCTCAATCAATCCCTTGAAGCAAGAATCATGTCATGATACGGATTTCATGCGTCTTCACAGGGTTTGGTTAAAACCCTCTTGCTAAGTTTAAACTAATAATTAATTTTCATGGTACCATGTTTTTCCTAAAGTCCAACATTTTCTAAAGCCTGATCCGCACACACCGTTGCATTTTTCTTGGCATGAATGGGCCCTGTCTCATATGACGAGCCATGTCATAGTTAGCTAAGGATGTCCAAATTTAAGGTCCATTCTGGTCAAGCTGTCAAAACCAGAAGGGACATCTCATTGCAATGAAAAGTTATTTTTTTTTTTAAAGTTCATTTACGATCTAGAAGCGTAAGTTGAGAGAAGCAAATGAACATGCCTATCTACTTATTGAAAAGACGTATGATGTGTTAAGAGATTTTGGATAGATTCACTTCCTTTCAGCAAAGGTAACAACAATACGTTTGGAAAACCGGTATACATGTTAGATTTATGTTGAATGCATTTCATCAACTTATTTGGACAAATTGATCTAGTACCGATACTCTTTTGGACGAAACAAATACCATAATACATATTGAATATATCAACATTAACTTTGGACTTTAGTTTGGTTACCCCTAGTAAGGGCACTGCATGTGGCCAAACCTTCTATTGAAGAGGATGAGTTTTGCTACTCAAGTCTTTACATTTTCAAAATGGAGGCAGGTTACAAACTTATTTTCATCAAGTGATGTTCTGAAACCTTTTCGGAACTGTCTTTTAAAATAAATGCAAGTTCCACATTCGATTCTGTTGGAGGAAAATTTGAAGCCATGTGTTAAAACAAACAACGGCCGTGATGGGACTTGCCATTTAGACCTTGTTCTTTTAGATGTAATTTACAATTTCCCTCTTCTGAAAACAAGATATGAAATTAGTATTTAATATTATACTAAAATCTACATGGGAGAATGAAATGCACATGACGTGGCTTATTTGGAAATGTAAATTCATTCCAATGGTCATTTTGGTTAAGGAAATTTGAATCTTTTCCACATCTTGACTATGGCCAATGATGTGGATCAGATCCAAGTTCCTTAACTTCTTTAGAAGTT
Source organism: Nymphaea thermarum (assembly GCA_011799765.1). Classification (NCBI taxonomy): domain Eukaryota; kingdom Viridiplantae; phylum Streptophyta; class Magnoliopsida; order Nymphaeales; family Nymphaeaceae; genus Nymphaea; species Nymphaea thermarum. The sequence continues at coordinate 98,150 of JAANDH010000665.1, read as the reverse complement.
TGTGTAGACTAATTCGTGTGGATTATTACAGAATATGTGCAATGACAAGCAATTTGCCGTCAAGTGAGACATATATGGTGTACCTATCATAATATAAAGCAGGAAGAAAACATCTGCCTAGGTGTTGGATCGCATATTATGATTGAATCCCAAACTGGGAAACTGAAAGAACAAACAAGACTGCAGAAGGGGATAATATACAGTAAAGGAATATTGGCTACTTGACACAGACTGGCTGGCACTTTGAGACCGTGAGTGTAGGCTCCACATGTAGCCCCATATCAAAAATGAAATTTGGAATTAAGGAGATTTGAGAACTATATCAATATTTTAGCTACTATCCATGTAACAAATTAGTGATATTGTGGCTTATACCTGGGGTTCAGGAGGATTGGTTAGATATTGCTTTGTAGGTAGTAGTTGTGAAGTGGAATTCCTGAATTCCTGATTTAGTTGCAGGTATGCATATCTCATTTCTTCCTTCTTTTTTGATCTTCGTCTCGTTCTCTTCCATGACACAATCCGGATGAAGGTCAAAATTGCATATTCTACAGCAGAATGACCAGAACCTTCCTTCCTTTCGACACCCATTGCAGATGAAGGCCTTTCTCATGTCAAGCTTCAGCAGATGCTTGTGCTTTTGGTCCTTAACTTGATCAGCTAGTCCCTCCTTTTCCCTTTCCACAGCAGCGCCCAACTCTACGGCCCTCTCCTCTGTGAATGGGAACGCTTTGGCTCCATGGCAAGTGATCATCTCCCGCCCATCAGTGCCGTATGGTTCCCCTTTTGGGCCAATGAAGACTAATGCAGGAATTGCCTTGATATTGAAGATCCTAAAGAGCTCATGCCTGGCTTTGCTGTCGAATGGAATGGCAAGCCATGGCATGGTGCTCTTGCATTGGTTAAAAGCACACTGGTCCCTGTCACTTGACACCATAACGACCTCAAATTGATCACCATTTGTCACCTTGAGATCATCATACACTCTAACAAGTTGGGAAGTGAAATCTTTGCAAGGTGGACTCCAATTTGCAGCAAAATATAAGCCGATTGTTCTGCCTGTGAGATTGGAAAGAGGAACCTGAAGAGACAGAAGTCAGCTGAAAGTCATAGCTTTGAACACCAGCAATTGGTTGATCATGTTTTAGGTTTGAATGTGCATACTTTGATAGGGTTTCCTTCCAAAACTAAGTGACGGTACACGTACCGACATACAGTAACTTTAGAAAATGTAGGTATGTGGATACAGCAGGATATATATAGGTATATATGCAAAGTAGCATAAAAAAATCAAAATGAAAGCAATGCTTAAATAAACAAGTGATATACATAAAAGCATTATATGTTAATGAACAATGAATCTAGACAACAGAATGAAAATTGAGTTAGAAAGTTTAAAATCAGGTAAAACTAAGTAATTTCGATCAACTTTGATGTACAAAGTACTTTAAGTGTGTCCAAGTATGTACTTTAGGTACCGGTAGGGTGATAAAGGTATGTGGACCTTACTGAAATAACCATATAACTTTATTGGAAAACAAAACTAATTAAGTACATTGCCGTTGCCCGGTTTGGTTTAGTACCTGAATACCATTATTGCTGTAAAGGTGATTCACTCTATCTGAGACGAGCAAGGCCTGTAAAGTGCACCCCTTTCTTTCCTCATCAATTGCCTTTAGTTTCTCTCTTCTCTCAAATGTGAATGGGAAGGCATCGACACCATAATCTTCAATCAGCTGCACTGCATCAGCTACAATGGTCTTCACGTTGCAGTCCAGTGGAATCAATGCTGGTATATGGTCAACCTTATACTGAGAACATATCCGTCTGCGAAGGCCCTCATCAAATGGCAGAGCCAGCCATGGCATGGCCTTGTAATGTTCCAAGAAGCAAGCTTCATCTTTGTCGAAAGAAATGAATATAACTTCTAGATTATCTCCCTTCTGTTTGAGCTCGTTGTAGGCTTGTATTAGTTGAGGTGTGAAAGTCCTACAGGGCCTGCACCAATGGGCTGAGAAGAAGAGGCACACTGTATGTTGGACAATTGATGAAACAGAAACCTGTTTCCAACTAGGAACATTCAATTTGAGAAGATTTAAAACATACGCACAAAATTTTCAGCAAGCACATTGTTTCTTCCACGCTAATGAAATTTTAGAGCATATTGGTTTAATTAAATTCAATCTTATTCTTAAAATTGTCTGTTACTATTATTGATTGACTGTTCATTTAACAGTAAGATGGATTGAGCCTCCTCACTGCAGCGTTCTGCCTAAAATCCACTTGTCAATTGAAAAGAGTGGAAAAGCTTTTCTCTGACAGAAGCATACGGTGCTTTTCCCATCTTCCAGTTACAAATAGAGGAATCAATTTGGAAAAAGAAAATCCACGCATCATCCTGAGGCCGCTTTTCTCAATATCAGTGGCTTGTATTGCAGGTGATGTTGTTGAAGGATATAACTCGACGCGTTATTTTTTGGATTATCATTTGTAGTTGTAGTATGTAAGATTTTCTCCATTAGAATACAAATGAAATACCTCTTGTGAGGACCTTTTGATAGTCGGGTGACAAGGAACTCGATGAGGAGAACGATTCCCACTATTGGAGAAATTGTATATGCTCCCAGTCCTATTTGAGATTTAACTAATATGCTTGTGTGCATCATTGTGTGTAGATTGCTGCAACATGGTCTCAGAAAGAACTAACAGAATATCCAGTCTTACCAAACGCAAGTTTACCAAGGATTTGTCCACTACAATTTACAGACGAGCTCATGAATGCATTCGCGTAGCATAGCAGATAGATTCACCTAGAAAAGAAGACACTATTAATCAAGTTAATTCCTAAGGCAACGGATTCTATCTGAAAATTTTAGTTGAACTAGACATCTTTGAAGACTTCTCGAGCGGCCTACGTTAGAGATAAAAGCTGGCTTTTTAGTGATATCTGGCTTTGGTAAACTCCAATAAACTCTCAAGAGCCTCCGTTGACACAGAAGGCAAGTCTATTGGCATAATCCGATAAGGATCTGCCTGTTCTCAGGTTGCAGAAAAAGAAATACACGAAACTCGGGCCTTCTCTGTTTCAGCCAACGAGATCACCAGTCATAAGATGTAGATGAAACTTAGGCCGGTCCAGGTCCCTGCATTCCTAGCTCATTTTCATCAGCCATCATGAACCATCTTCATGTTAGATCACAACAGACGGCTCCCATATCTTTAAGAAACTGAAACACAGGACCAGGTTGAGTTTGACTGGATCAATCACTGGCCGGGGGTTAACCAAGTCAAGAGGCAACTTATAAACCCAAGTCTAGAGACCTCGTCGAGTTAACTACATCTAGAGACAGGAGAGTAAAGCATGCTCAATAGTAGTGTGAAGGCAGATTTTTTTTTTTTTTGGCTGAAGGGCAGTACTTTAAAAAAACTTAGATATAATAAAACGATTTTTTTTTTTGCTGAAGGGCAGAATTTTCTTGACATCGGCTAGCTAACTAAGACGACACCGTAACATGAAAACATTTTCGTTTAGATATGAAGGTAAAGGAGCCCGATTAAGTACCTCCCCTTCATGTGAGAGCACAAACTCCAAACCTTCCGGAAGAAAGGGCGACCGATCATGGCTCTCCATGCCTGGCTCTGAACCCAAGAATAAACAGAAGAGAACAAATTATGACGACGACGAAGAAGAAAGGCTGGAACGAGCAAGGCAGAAAAGAGCATATAAAGAGGGGGGGGAAATTCCGATGAGAAGTTGATAAGATATTATTGAGGCAAATTGCGTGTCCAATGCAATAAGTACATACCCCCTTTTTCCTTGGGAACGAGAAAGAGCATCATTCTTTTATTCTTTCACTTGCGTATATACTATATACCATCTGCCCAACTGGTGACCCAACATGTCTAAATAATCTTACCCCTGAAGCTTGAGAGGCTGACCACAACCTAATGCTACCAAGTGGGCCAGGCCGACCCAGTCAGCCCAATACTGGTTTGGGCCCTCAGTTTAGGCATCCTATTAGCAGCGAATATACAATTTCGACGTGTAAAAGTTATTCTGTCACATACGACATTTCAAAAGCTTTTTGGATTTCAAACTAACAAGTCCCAAGTTGGAACTCAAGATAAGATAACTTCTAAGTCACTTTTGTCTACATACATCATAATCTTAGGCTTTAATAAAAACATATGAAGACACTTAAGTCAGTGGTAGAGTCCAAAATGTTTAGCTAAGGAACACTCTTATCTTAAGCTTCAAACTTTGAAAAGCACTCATTGTAAAAACAGTAAAAAAGAATAAAGTATGAATACACAAACGAAACAAATGTTATGGGCAATTACCACAATAGCCGCAACGTGTCTCCGCCATTGACTCAAGAATAAGTTGTTTGACCATTTTGATTAGGGCGGCTTAACCTTGTTCTTCATACCAACCAATATTCAGCCCCGTCTCAAACTCAAAAATTGGTTCTAGTTACCATAGTTTAATGAGGATGAGTGAGAAAGGTCGACACAGCTCGGGCATTTATTCTCCTGCAACTTTCTGGGTTATTGGCTGCACTACGGAAAATGGAATAGATAGTAGTGGCAAAATGACAAGCACCCATGACTAAGAAGTGGAGAAGCCACAACGCGGGGGATATGCTTATATGGTAAGTGGTAGTTTTTGGGTTCTCGCGTCAATTGTTGGCCTACCCTTTCTCCAAGCCACACGAGACAAGACCAGCATTCTCTTTCAACTCCTCTTTTAAATCCACTTTAGGAGGTACCTGCACTGGGTTTTCTCCTCATATGGCTAGTGTTGGCTTAAAAAAAAGAAAGATCCCTTCAAATGGCACAAGCATAGGATTCTTCCTCGCACTTCACCCAAACTCACCCTGCAGACTTTCTACATATACATTCTTCAACAGCTCAACTTCTTTCAGGATTTGTTCTGTGTTAACAGCACCAACTGAAAGGATCGTTCTAGGAATTTGGAAGTCAGGTCAAGTAAAGCAACAATATTCTAAGTGACTTCCCAATAGAGAATATTTCGTCTAAAATTTGACAGCTGGAAGCATGGTAAGAAAACTGGGGTAGGAAAGAAATGACAAGTCAGTCGTCTCTCATACTCATTTGACACAGCCTAACCGTCAAAAGGAGCTGATAGACTGGTACCCACCGAGATTCAGAAGTATTTTCCTGAGCTTAGGCACAATCATAAGATAATGAATTACGAGAGAAAAGAACAAAAACATCACCTCATGAAAAGGTTAAAATGGAGATCACAATTATTCATAACGACTATGCCATGTAGGGGACCCAAAGACCAATGGGCCACCTCCACTTGCACGCCTAACGTGCATGAATAAAAACCTGCACCTACAAGTAGGATCTAAATAGAAATGGCAATGGAAACTAACCCACTTGCAAATAGAACCCACGTCTTTTAAGATACAACAGCATAATCCCTCACAAGTTGAACTATGCACAGCATAATAAACCCCAAGTTCAAAATCAAAATCTTCATAGAGAATCTGGTGAACATTCGTGCACTTCCATCCTGGCTAACCTTCATTTGGTAAACACTCCAGTGATTCCCATAGGTGTCGATGTATTCCACCACTATAGACTCCATTATGCCATTGGGTCATCAGGGGCCTTTCTTCAGGAGGAGATTACACTAACTTAGGAAAAACCCCTCGTACGAAGGTCAAGGTCTTATAACCACAAAAATAATGTATTCACTAATTTATAGTATTTCAATAGAAATAAAAAAAAAAATTGCATATTACAAGCAAATTAATTAACAACCTCTAAAATGTTAACTTACACTAAGCTAGTCACAATTTAAGGATCAAAATTTTTCAAGGGGAAAAAGAAACTAATCACAAAAATCAAATAATTATCAGTTAAGCAGATTTGACTTTTCGTGTCGGAGGCCGACGGAAAATGCCGATAAGATCATCAAGACCCTGCAAATACAGAAAGGAAATTAATATAAAGCATTCTAGCAAAGAGTGACAATTGCGAGGCCTGGAGAATATAGCATACCCTTGTTGTGATAATGAGACAACAGAAAAGGAGAATCAAGTAGGATCCCACTGCAAGAAGCAATAGCAGGTCAAATGTCACGCTTGCCACCTGCAATTGAGTAACAAGTCCAGTCTGATCATCAGACATTGCCGCAGTTTTGATTCCAGAATCACGTTTTTTTCACTCTTGAAGTCCAATAAACAAAGGGCAAGACAGAAATTCATGACAAGTGGTGTAAATCACTTATTACTTTCCCTGCAAATACTAGTAAAAGGATAAACACTATCTAGCACTAGCACATGTTCGTTAAAAGTAAATATTCCCCAGCTGCAAATAGGCAATAGCCGCAATACAGTAGTAAGTGGCCACAAGAACTAACTTAGTCTGTATCTGTCAGCTGCCATTACTAAAACAATGACAAGACAGGAAAATCCACATGTTTCACATTTCAAAATAAGAGCACAAAGTGCAGTATATAAGAACCAGGAAAGAGAACCTTTTCATCTTGACTAAATCTATGAAGAAATAGTTGTCATCAACATGCAGATGCCATGGATGTCAAAGAGTTGGTGATTTGTTCCAGTTGCTACAGACAAAAACCTTTACCTGATATATGTGAAGTTTGGCACTTATCAAGTCATAAAAACTAAAAGCCCCGTCAAGCAATTCATGCTGCATGTTGACTTCAGTAACATGATCTGATAATTCCTGGGAAAAAAAAAAGGGAAAAGACATTGGCTTGCAGATGCAATACATTGACAGAAAACCAGATGCATGAGGCACCATTAGAGGATGATTAAAACAAGTGCAAAACCAGATGCATGATGCACCATTAGAGAACGATTAAAACAAGTACATTGACCCAAAAAAAAAATACACATGCCTGGTAGCAGGGTTACAGATGCATTTAGAAGACAAACTTTAGAAATAAATGAAAATTTTATTCAGGTTTTACTAAAGCATGGCTATGAGATAAGTCAGTAATTTAGTTCTTCGTAAACTATTGTGAAGAAAGTTTCAGTCAAGTTGAAAAAAAAAAAAACATATTTGTGATAGTATATGTCACTCAGATATGCCTGGAAGGATGCCACATGATCACAAGATGGGACGAGGGTGCAGGTTTGGAACAAGGGCAAAACTATATTTTGTGTTTACTTGGTATTCCTTGTTTAGTAATTTATATTTTATGAATATACATGCATTTATTTGTTAGGATCATATTGTCCATGTCCCTGCAACCCAAGTTTTGTGAAAAAACTCTGCACCAGTGTTGCACCCATACCTGTCTGCACTCGCACACATGGGTGATAGAGTAGATAAGATTTAGGAAATCAACCAGCCTAACATGAGCTGGTGACGTATGAAGTACCCACTGGCTAATAGAGAGTGACCTTGATAGAAATGTAAAAATTGCTTTCAGTCTCCACTCTCATTTTGAAACTTCCATCTTGAAATACCGGGTTCGTAGTATATATCGGATGCATCAGGCATGATCTATGGTTGTGCATTGGTATAGCATGGGAAAGTCGTGTACACCTTTAAGCAGCTGAAAACTCATGAAAGACACTATCCTACTCATGATCTGGAACTGGGGGCAATGGTGTTTACATTGAAAATATGGAGCCATTATCTTTAGGGCCAGTAGTTGAAGTGTTTACAAATCACAAATCTCTTAAATACATGTTCTCTCATAAAGATTTGAATCTAAGGCAGAGTAAATGATTAGACTCATTAGAGTATTTGAACAATTACAATTTCAAAATATCATACCACCAGGCAAAATCAAATGTGGTGGAAAATGCTCTGAGCAAACATGCAGATGTAGTGGCAGTTAGCTTCATGGCTCATTCTTGGAAGCTGGTGGAAGAAGTGATAGGATAACATCATTATCTAAGGGAAAAAGGCAAGGCGAGCATGATAAATTTGATATGATATCAACTCTTGGATGCAATCGAAAAGCAAAAGGACGATCCAGGTTATAACAAATATGTTGAAGAAAAAGAAAGCATATTCCCATGTATCAAGATGATGATGATGATGGTTTCTATGGTTTCAACAAAGATTCTGGGTTCTTCGAGATGAGACAATGAAGAGGCAGCTGTTGTTGAGATTCATAAATCAAAGTTTTCTAGATATCCTGACAATACAAAGATTGTTTCAAGGAAATTTCTGGTGGCCTAAAATAAAACAAAGAATCACCGAGTACGTTGTTAGATGTTTAAGTTGTCTGAAAATAAAAGTGGAACACCACCAACCTAGTGGTTTGCAATAGAAAATAGATATTCTACTATGGAAATGCAATGGTATTACCATGGATTTTGTAATAGAAATATAGGATTATCTTGCACCAAAATGAAGAGTGATGCTATCTAGTGACCATGGATCAGCTTTCCAAGTCAGTATATTTACTACCAATAAAAATCAGTCACTCTCTTGAAAGCCTTGCAGATTTATATAAATGAGATTGTCAGACTACATGATGTGCCAAAAACCACAATTGTCGACTGGGATTCGCGATTTACTTCTAGATTTTGACGGCAGCTGCAACAAGGCTTGGCACAACCTAAAGTAAGTACAACTTTTCACCTCCAAACAGATAGACAATCAAAACAAAAAATCCAAACTCTAGAAGATATGTTACATGTGTGTGTAATAAAATAGGAAGGAGACTAGGATAAACATGTGAAATTGGACAAATCTTTTATAAACAGTCACCATCCAACATTGGCATGACACCATTTGAAGTTATATGTGAAAGGCCAGGTTGATCTCCTTGGCATTGGACAACCTAAGTCAATGGTACCAATATGGATACGGGCTCAAAGTATTATAGGTACAGATCAAGTACATGATCCTACCAATTTCGAAGTATTTTAGGTATGCTCCATTATCTTACATTTACTATATCAACCATTGTTTACTCTATACATATGCAATAAAATAAAAAGGAGACTCTGACAAACATGTGAAATTGGACAAATTCTTATATAAAAGGTTATCATCCATCATTGGGATGACACCGTTTGAAGTCTTATGTGGAAGACCAAGTCGATCTCCTTTGCATTGGACAAACTAAGTCAATGGGTAGCAATATGGGTACGGGTTCAAAGTATATAGGTACAGATCAAGTACAAGTATTATAGGTATGCTCCATTATCTTACATTTACCATATCAAACTATTGTTTACTCTATGAATTAGGTATCTCAGTTTCTACATGAACTACAATTAGGTCACATAGATGCAGTAAAGAAAATTTTGAGGTATCTAAAGGGGCTATCGGAGAGGAACTAATATATCATAAATCTCCAATACAAGGAGATATGCATGAGCTGATGTGATGCACAATGGGGTAGGGGCCCAAATTGAAGAAGATTGATGTCTGCATACCATGTGTTCATTGGAAGAAATTTGATATCCTAAAGAATAAAAAAAAAGAAGGTTGTAGTTAGATCCAGTACTGAAGCATTAAAAAGATCTAAGGCTGCTTTGTCTCCTCATTCTTCTTCTTTGCATAAGCAGATCTAGTGACTTTCTCTTTCAAAGTTGATAACTCGAACTAGCTTGCCATGCTTTCCTCATTTTATACTTCATAAGGGCTTAAAAGCTATGCCAGACGGGCAATTCTAAACAGTTGCCGCACCCATGTCGATACAGCATGGGTGTTGATGCTCCTCAGACACTTCATGTCCACTGTGGTCAGCTGAACTAAATCAACACTAACCATTTTAAATGTACACCAAGAATCAACTAACTCTAATACAAATGTTTATAATGACTAAGATGTAAATATAGATAAACAAGATTATTAAGACTATTAAATAGTTAATTAACTATATAACAGATTATATATATATATATACTTTCTGCATGCCCCACCTATTTTTTTTTAAAAAATTGCTGCATCTGCACCCGCACCTCCACCAATATGACATAGCTTAAAAGTAACAGTTGACTATTTTCATATTATAAATTCTGGACCACACAGAAGATTCACTTGTGTTATTCTTACATTTGAACATGCAGAATGTCATAGCAGTTGCATTTCTTGAAAAATAAAATTTTAAATATTACCATCAGTCAAGTTCATTGGATTACTCAATCAGTTTACATAATCTTCATATTTGTTCAGTCCATGTATTCCATGATTCACACACAAACACAAAGCGATGATAGTCATGCACACAAAAAAATAAAATAAAATGTGAACTCAAAAGCAAATCCACCAATATCTAGTTACAAGAACAAAGTGACAAGCACCAAAAAAAAAGATAAGTGGATAACTAAAAATAAGTATCAAGTCGACAACCTTCTCAAGTGCTAATATAAGTGGATCATTCTTTGAAAGAAAAGGTGCTACTCGAGGTGTCCTTGACAAGAGGTCCAGCCACAAGCGTATGTAGGAAGGGTTAACAGCTAAACTACTACCATCTGCAAAAATTTGGACGTTCGATTGTTGTTGCCCATATATGTGCCTCTGGGAAAGGAGAAAAGAAACGAGATGGTCAGCACGAAGGTACCAATACTCGTAAAATAGAAAGTACAACGAAAGTGGGAGAGCAAAAGACCCTTGAAACAATATAGCATTACTATAACTCAGGAGTATGGCAATTAGTTTAATGAATCTTGCACCCTTTGCTTCAAACCATAGTCAAATGTGTTATGGGATCAAATATGATATGAGTAATTGACATACACCTGTGATTGAGCTTTTAAACACAAAATTGCAGTTCTAGATCAAGACACAATTTAATGTCATTATATTTCATATTAATTGTGCTTCAATTTGAGGACCTAATTCTACAGGTTCCAAAGACCACTGCTCGCAACTATACCATGGCATACTTCATCCCTTTAAATGAGAACATGGTATTGTGGCATAGTGCATATATGATAGGTTGTAGTACATAATTTGACCATGTCATAGAACATCAAATTGCATAAGGTGTAAAACTAAAGTATAACACCATAGACAGCAAAATTGAAAAGGGCTGAAGCCCTTTCTTTGAAGTTGGGTTGCATAAGCCGTAAGTGTTTTGCAACCACACACTCCTAAAAGTTGAGCAAAGCGACTCTTGGCTTTTGAGGGAAAAACCGTCAACTTCGGGTGCACTAAAGCTTATTGATGCTGGGGATAGAAGCCCCTTTTCTGTCTAAAGAGAAGAAGTTCACAGTTCAAAAGAGGATTTTACACCAAACATGAGCATCTATCTTGAAGACAACTTCCCCTATGTTCAAAATTTCTGCAAGAAGAACAATATCAAAACACAAACTTTATTTTTTTCAACTATATTCCTGTTCAAGAATCAGAATAAGTAACCCAAGTGGTAATAGACTAATAGTTGTTACAATGAATTCAAAAACCCAATTGTTTATAATGAATTCAAAAACCCAACTGGCAGTTTGGCAGATTGAGGCAGTAACTCATATAGAAGGGCAGGAAAAAGCATAACACAGTTTCCCCCGATCCAGAATCCACTAGATCTCCAATAACTTCAGTATCTAAGCAATTTGGGCATAGAAAAATGCAAATTCTTAAATTCAGGATTCTTGCAAAACAAGTTATGAATCCAACCAATGTATCAAAAATACATTAGCAATATGATACTACCTTCATAATCTTAGCTTAAGATTGTCTCGTTAAGCATCTAACTGCTTTTAATCTACTAGCTTATGAGATGGACACATAAACTCAAAATTATATTTCCATCAATATCTTCTAAACGCTATGGCATCCACTATAATAATAGAAAAAGTTCAGGAGTCAACAACAATTGCATTTACATTACAACTGACAAAATTATCCAAAAGAATTACTCACTGCAAGACTTTCAGCAACCAACTTGACACCTTTGATGACTGCTGCTTCATTTACTGAATGTCTGGCCAAAAGCAAAAAAAAAAAAAATTAGAAATGCCTATCAGAAAGTGCAAACATTATTACTGAAGATAACATAGACTTGCACCTAGTATCATATATTCCGCCAGCCTTCTCAAATAGATCAGGGGCAGAAGTGAGTTCAGAAATAGTGAGAGCAGTAATTCTTTGTCTTGAAAATTGTTCATGCTCCCATGCTACCTGCATTAGCAAATTCACAATGTTGAATAAGAAGATTCACAATGTTGAATAAGAAAATAACATACAAAAGAACACCACACGTGCCATGTCACGTATGTGGGGACTGCAAAATGTTGATGTTTCCAAAACAAACTAGGGTACAGGTGCAGCGATGGTGTATATGCAATAATATGTGTGTGCATGAAAGAAGCTATATGCACTAATGCAAAGAAATGCATGCATTTCAATTGAAGAATAAAATACAATAGTCACCAATAATATCAGTGTCACCCAAAATGCACCCGATACACACCCAACTAGGGTGAGACAGCCTATTTGAGGAATCCATTTGACTCATCACACACAGGTGCTAACTTAACCAGAAAGGAGAACAATGATACATCACAAAGCACGAGGAAATAAACAATGAAAGCCTCAAAGATGACTTCACATATAGGATTGCAGGCCTCAGAAATAGGAAAAAACCAATTTATCAGGGGGGGAAACTGAACATTTGAAAACACAATGCAGCCTACCGTGTAGAAATGAGACACACCAACATAACCTAACAATTTAAAGTAAAACGACTATTTATGCATCTAAGGTGCAGGAGCAATGTGGATCCCTAAATCTCAAAGCTACAACCAGAATTGTTAATCCAGCATAAACCAAGGTTTTATGAAAATGACACAAGACAAATGAAAGAAGCAACTAAATCCATAGTCAATTTCCAATGGCTTAAATTCTTAATCCATATTTTTAAAGAAGATCCTTAGCCAAACCCCAATTTTGAATGCATAGCTGCTGAAGATAATGAAAGGCACCACAAATGGAGTTAAAAAAAGCTCCACACCATAAAAAATAACAGAAATACGATCAACAACGGTTGCAACAAAGTAAATCTTTTGCGCATGGAAGTGAAACAGGCTTACTCTTGAGTTTGATATATTGATCTTTTTATGCTTGATGCCAATCTTTATCCCCAATTCTTCTGCAACACTTGCAAAACTCTGGTAACATCACCACAAACAAGTGAAGAAAATTGGATGCATTTACTTTGAAAGCATTATAGGTTACAAACATAGCAATACAACTTACCTCATGCAGTTGCTTTATATATGCGTTTTCTGGGGGCTTTGACACATGAAGCCATAATTCGTTATTCGAAGACCCAATGCTATTCAAGCAGATAGCATAATCAATGCTCTCACGTATTCGTTGGTCAAAACTCCTAAGCCACTGAATATCATGATTACAGAAAAGTTCAAAAAAACAAAAGGTAAAAAAGACCTAGAAATATTCAAACCTGAAGAGAAGAACACAAAGGCAAAATAAACTCCATACCTTCATGGTTCCATTGTAATTGTAAGGCCCGCCAGAAGTTAATCCAAAGAGTAGATTGAATCTTCCTCTTGTTTTTGCATTTGAATAAAGACGGGAGAATAGCCTAGCTATTTCCAGCAATGCAATCACTCCACTTCCATTACTATCACTTCCTACGGAGAGTGCCTAACATTTTAACAATGAACAAAACATATTAAGTTGTAATTTGAGGATCAGGTGTCCCAAATAGTTACTACTTACTGGTGCAGCACCAAATGTGTCATATGATGCAACAATAGCGATAGTTGGGAGCTGGACAACATCACCATCACCTCTTGATCCTAGCAACCATCCCTGTCACGTGCTACAATTAGCAAAATCACTCATTCTTTTTTCAAGCAATCCCACAAAATGCTTTGTTGTGTTTTGGCCAAGTTGCTGCCCATTTTGAGGTTAAATCCATGCAACAAAACAAAACAACAAACACACAAAACCTGCTGATTCCTTTTTCATGCTCTACAAGGATAGGAAAATATCCGAACAAGAATGACACAAGCTATGTCACATGGGTATTCCTTTTTAGGAGGAGTACTCGCACGGTACTGGTACAGTACGGGTACGGGTACGGCTCTGGGTACGGCAAAGGTGCGATCAACGCAGCACCGGGTACTGTCAACGTACCCAGGATCATTTTTGTCAATTTTTGGACTCGGTCAACTTGGACCGAGTCCAAAGTTGTCAGTTTTTTAGTTGAAAATTAAAAATCCCCCTTTTCCTGTTTCCTTTTTCACTCTAAACCTTTCTTGTACATAGTTCCTCGCAACTTTTCATTTAAAATCTTCCATACAATGTTTCGAAAATCGATCCCTTCTCTATAACTTGACTACCATAGTGATGTCAATATATCTTAAAAGTGTGACCTATTGCTCCTTCTAATCTTGATGATGCGACGGAGAATCAAGAAAGTTGATATATTTGTATGTTAATTACTTCCATACTGTGTTTTGGATCATGATTTATGAATATGTTATTCATTTTGAAATTTTTTCACACACACACACACAAATATATATATATATATATATATATATGTGTGTGTGTGTGTCTGCGTGTGTGTAGGGCCGTACCCCCGCACCCAAATTTTTTGTCAATCACTTTTTCTGATAACCAGTAGACTTTCTCAACAATCATAGTTGTTGAAATTAGAAAGTTTTGCTTAAGTGTGGTAGGGTTCTGAATATTTAAAAGTTAGGGTTCTTTTATGTCTTTTTTCTCTTTTATGTGTCCCTCTTTAGTAAGTTGATACAGCCGTGCCCTAATCTCTCTTTAAGTAGAGAATAGAGCACGAGATTGAAGAATAATGAAACATCGACCGTCTCTCTCTCGTTCTCCTCTACTATTGAACATGGTATCAGAGCCTCGACGCAAGCGGCTGGCGTGATCGACTCAAGCTGCAGGCGTGAGCTGCTGGCGTCATCGAGTCTGTCTCCTGGCGTAACTATTTCTCTCTCTCTCCTGGCGTAATCGTTTCTTGCCCAGCGTGGTTACGTGAACTTCTCAGGCTGCTGCTGGCGTAATCTCTAACTTATCTATTATTTTCTGCTGCGTGGAGGAGGACCCGTGAACTTCTCAGGCTGCTGCTGGCGTAATCTCTAACTTATCTATTATTTTCTGCTGCGTGGAGGAGGACCTGATCTCGCCTATGTGGAAGGCGTGATCAGATCCTCACGTGGAGTTTTTGGGTTGTCTTTTTGCTGTTCATGGGTACGGTTTAGAGTGCTGAAGAAATGTTGATATGCTGTCAGTAGTTGTGGTGTAAGGGATGAACAGAAATTCTGGTGGAGCAGATTAGATGCAGATTTTATATACGCAAGCAGTGGATTGTTAGAAGCAGCGGCAGACTTCATTTATAAGTTTCGTTTTCCAGCAAGTTTATTTCCTGCCGTTTCCTGTTTACTTTCCAGCAAGTTGTCTGTGTTCTTCTTTTCCTTTGCTGTTTGGGGTTGTTGGAAGAGGCTGCGAGACGGTTCTTTGTTTTGTTTTTGAAGGCTGCGTGAAATTTGCTGCATATATTTATCTTTCTTGTCATCCCATTCTTGCTGTGATTTATTATGGCTGCAAACCAAAATTTGGAAGGTGGTAATGATCATAAAGGAGGTGGAAATCCCTTCTCCTATGGGTCAACAGTTAAATTAGATGGACACAACTATGAACTGTGGTCTAGATCTTTTATGTTATCAGTAAAAGGACATCGAAAGAGACACATAATTGAAGAGGATGAGCCTATTAACAAGACAGGGAAGTACATAACCTGGGAAGAGGACGACAGCATGGTTATGTCGTGGATCATGAACAGTGTCCAACCTCAAATTGCTTCTACTATTACTTACTATACTACTGCGAAGGAGATGTGGGACTTCCTTAGACAGACATATTCTCAAGATAAGAATGTGACTAAAATCATTCAAGTTGAAGAAGAGTTGCACAACCTCCGACAGGGAAATCAAGATTTATCTCAATACTTTGCAACAGTGAAAGCTACTTATGAACATCTGAAGTTTTTGCGCCCTCCGTGCAAATCATGTTATAAGTCTCACTTTAAACCTACTATGGTTGCAAAGTTTCTTGCTGGTCTTTCTCCTGAGTATGCTGCTGCTAAAGATCAGATGCTCACTGGAAGTGAAATTCCAGAACTCTCTGATGCATACAACAGACTTAGCCGGCTTGCTATTAGCCTGTCTCAACCTACTGGTGTGACGCCTGCGTCTGCTCTTGTTGTGGGAAGTGGTCGTGGTCATGGCTCCACCTATAGTGCCAGAGGAAGAGGTATGGGTCGTGGAACTGGAGGCCGTGGGAGATTCCAATGCACTTATTGTGGAAAGATTGGACACTTAGAGGATCGCTGTTGGGATAAACATGGCCGCCCATCCTCTTTGTCACAGGGAAGAAATATGGTCACCAAACAGAGCAAGAGTCCTGCTTATTCGTCTATGGGTTCAGCACAGACTGCCACTCCTACATTGGAGGAATCTTCCCCTAGTATAGCTCCAGAGACAGTTAGCATTGACAAAGTCGAGTACGAGCAATTTTTGGCACACAAAGCCTCACACGCTTCAGCTTCTACAGCAGTGACTGATCGAGCCTTCTCAGCAGGTCCTACCACGTCTGATTCAGGAACTTCGTGGATTATTGATTCAGGAGCATCGAGACACTTCTGCAATAGACCCAAGTCCTTTACTACTCTGCATAAATTTCCCCAGCCACGTCATGTAAAAATTGCAGATGGTAGACTGTCACCCATATTGGGTTATGGAGATGTGAAACTCTCTGAGTCTATGACTATTCCACACGTTTTATATGCTCCTGAATTTCCATCTCATTTACTCTCTGTTAAACAGTTGACTACCGATTTACACTGTCGTATTATTTTTGACCCTGGCTCATGCTCATTTCAGGACTTGCAAACTGGGAAGACGATTGGTGGCGGCTATGAGAAAGGGGGCGTCTACATCCTGTGGACTCCTATGGGCCTTGCTGCTACCTCTTCTACCTCAGAGTCTACAGTCTTCCAGTGGCATCTCCGGCTTGGTCACCCTTCAGCACCCAAGCTCCGTTCCCTGCTTCCTAATCTTTCTGTTCCAGAGTCCTTTCAATGTGAGGCTTGTCAACTTGGCAAGCACACACGTAGTAGTTTTCCTTCGAGTCTTAGTCCGTCCAGTCAAGGGTTATTTGATCTTCTTCATGATGATGTGTGGGGGCCTAGCAGGGTTGCTAGCCGAAATAAATTTAGGTACTTTCTTGTCGTTGTTGATGATTATTCTCGAGTTTGTTGGGTATTCCTTTTGAAGGAAAGGTCTGAAGTAATTTGTATTCTCAAAAACTTGATTATTGAAATAAAGACTCAATTTGGTTCTGTGGTTAAGTGTATCCGCACTGATAATGCACTTGAGTTCAAATCATCCACCTTAATGACATTTTATGCTGAAAATGGTATTTCTCCCCAATTTACTTGTCCTCATACCTCACAACAGAATGGAGTTGCTGAACGAAAGCATCGGCAACTTCTAACTGTTGCTCGTACCCTCATGCTTCATAATCATGTTCCTGCATACCTATGGGGTGATGCTATACTCATGGCTTGCTACCTGACCAATCGGTTGCCATCGTCCTCTATTGACCACAAAGTACCTATCAAACTTGTTTATCCCAATCGTGGCTTGTTTTCTGTTGC
The DNA here is from genome assembly GCA_011799765.1 of Nymphaea thermarum. NCBI lineage: Eukaryota > Viridiplantae > Streptophyta > Magnoliopsida > Nymphaeales > Nymphaeaceae > Nymphaea > Nymphaea thermarum. The sequence goes on along the minus strand of JAANDH010000665.1, from coordinate 80,524 downwards.
TCCAAAAGTGTTTGGTTGTACCTGTTTTGTACACATTCTTGGACCTAAACGTGATAAACTTGCAGCTCAAGCCATTAAATGTGTGTTCATTGGCTATCCTCGAAACCAAAAAGGGTACAAGTGTTTTGATCCGACAACTCAAAAAGAGTATATCAGTGCGGATGTCACTTTTTTCGAGTCTCACTCTTACTTCAGTCATACTTCTGCCTCAACTGAAGTACCATGTCCTATCCCTTTACCTATTCCTCCTATTCTGTTGCAATCCTTTCCATCTCCTACTCTCACTATGAATAGGTTTCAGGATCCCCCATTGGTATACACTCGGCGACAGGACCCCTCTCATGGTCGACCATCAGACTCTTCTCAAGATGTAAGCTCCACTGAAGTAAGTATACCTGATGTTGTTCCTTTAGATGACTTGCCTATAGCCTTGCGCAAAGGCAAGAGACAGTGTACCATGCATCCTATCTCTCACTTTGTTTCCACTGCCCATCTTGATGATAACTTACAACAATTTCTAAAGGCTATGACAGTTCATACTGTCCCAACTTGTCATCAACAGGCCTTACTAGATTGTAAATGGCGAACAGCTATGCAAGATGAGATGGATGCTCTCATACAGCGTGGTACCTGGGAGTTGGTTGATCCGCCTACAGGTTGTGACATCGTTGGCTCCAAATGGGTATTTACTGTCAAATATAATTCAGATGGATCATTAGAGCGATACAAAGCTCGATTAGTAGCTAAAGGTTACACTCAGACATACGGAGTTGACTTCTTTGAGACGTTCTCTCCAGTGGCACGTTTGGGCACTATTCGCCTTATTATTTCTGTTGCAGAACACTATGATTGGCCTATGTATCAGCTTGATGTGAAGAATGCCTTTTTGTATGGTGATCTTGAGGAAACTGTATATATGCAGCAACCACCAGGGTTCGAAAGACAGGGGGAGTGTAGTAAAGTGTGTCGATTGAAGAAGGCTATTTATGGACTTAAACAAAGTCCTAGGACATGGTTCCATAAATTATCAGAGGTAGTTTCACAATGTGGATTTGAACGATCTCCGTTGGATCATTCTCTATTCATCAAGAAAACCTCCACAGGTATAGTTGTCATGATAGTTTATGTTGACGACATTATTTTGACAGGTGATTGTGGTCGAGAAATATCTGCTGCAAAGGCTTTTCTTCAAAAACATTTTGTCACGAAGGATCTTGGTCACTTGAGATATTTTCTTGGGATTGAAGTTGTAAAAAACAAAGAGGGTGTAGCATTGTCTCAAAGGAAGTATGTCCTTGATTTACTGCAGGACACAGGGATGCTAGGGACCAAGCCGGCTAATCTTCCTATGAATCCACGTATTCACCTCCATGATGATCAATCAGAACTAGTCGATTCTCGATCTTACAGGTCTCTCATTGGGAAACTACTTTATGTTACTGTAACAAGGCCAGATATAAGCTTCGCTGTCGGGAAATTAAGCCAGTTTATGGAAAAGCCTAGAAAAGTCCACTGGGATGCAGCTATGATGGTGTTGAAATATCTAAAATCATCCCCAGGCAAAGGTCTCTTTTTTAAGAAAGGTGAATCTCTTGATGTTGTTGCCTATAGTGATGCCGACTATGCAGGGTCTGTTGATGATAGAAGGTCTACAACTGGCTTCCGTGTCTTTGTTGGAGGTAATCTCATATCATGGAGAAGCAAGAAACAAAATGTAGTCTCTAGATCAAGTGCAGAATCTGAATATCGAGCAATGGCTCAAACAGCGACTGAGATTACATGGGTTAAATCTATGCTAACGAATATGATTATTCATGTTCCACTTCCTATGAGAATGTATTGTGATAACAAGGCTGCTACTTATATTGCAAACAATCCAGTATTTCATGAAAGAACTAAGCACATTGAGGTGGATTGTCACTATATTCGCGACCTTATAAAAGAAGGTGTGGTGTCTACAGTTCATGTAGCTTCTGAAGACCAAGCAGCAGATATGTTTACGAAAGCT